>LPNX011090260.1:419441-436197 GCA_001517045.1 Pseudotsuga menziesii | reverse complement strand
GTAAATTAGCCACCAGCGATCGCCAAACCAAAAGTGGTCATTGATATGCGGATTTTGGTCATTTTTTTGGTCACTAATCTCTCATTTTCCACTAGTGGCATGCTCATCAATCTCTCTGCAACACTGCCACCCCCGACCTAGGCATGATTCCTCCAAGGATAAGGGTCAATGCAGGCTTACACATAGACGAGGGACACAATCAGCAAACCCACACCGCTGGGTTTATCAGGCCATCAACAAACCAGCCAAGCCAGCACAATCCGAAGACCAACCACTACATACATGCAGCAAATCAATCTCTTCACAGCCCTGTGAAGAAAGCAAAGACAACCGATAGGTGACAGTCCCAACCAATAGGTGAAACACAGCTCAAGCCATAAGACAACTTAGAGTTGTTCTTGGCCCTTACGTGGCCAAAACAACTCAACAACAACCCAAAACCAGGGTACTTTAGCAACCCAAACTCACAATGCAAACAATGGCAGCTATACACAGTCCCAACATAATCAGTGAGCACGGCTTACAAAATGGAAAACGACCTCAACCAGTCTGTGCGTGAGAGCACTTGCACCAAACCGCAGCACACAGAGGAAAACATATGCATGGGCCACAAATCAGTAAGGAACTTACACACAGTCCCTGAGCGCGAAATGGCTCCTGCACCCAAAAATCCCAAGCGACAGCCACGATTTCTCTTGCTCCCTGCATGAGCAAGACCAATGCAGAGTCCCTGCGCATGAGGAAAAAGGACCCGGGTAAAACCAGAAAAGTCCCGCGCGTAAAGAGAAACAGCCATGGCTTTGCGCATGAGGAATGAACCAGATCTCCATGCATGAGCATGAACAGACCACAACTCTACGCGTGAGCAGGAACCAGACCATGAAGAAGATGGCGGTGGAGGTGAAGACTAGGCGCGTGAGGAAGATGAACAGATAGTGAACCGACCAGGGAAGGAGTGGCATTGTGGAGAGGATGGTGAGAGTGGCAGAGGTTTCTCTCCCCAACGTGAGTTCAACTCCCCGGTTGAGTGTACACGTGGGCAAGGGCTAACAGCCTGCCACACTCCACTACCCACCATAACTACCCCAACTACCTCAATCAAGACATTAAAATGGTTGGGTGAGACAAGGAAAGATGGCAATTCAAATAAGGTGGCAACACATGGGTTTTTCCCCCAAAGACCAAGGTTTGACATCCCCCCACCCCTTATCCTTTGGAATCATGCCCTTTTCATTCAACGTTGCACTGTCGTAGCTGGTTGTGGTTTATTTTATTTGATTTGCATATTTACATGATGCCAACTTACAATGTGTCGAATAGTATGACATACCATCGGCAACTACCCCTATTGCCGAAACATACACAACCAAATCGATGGTGGTGCTTTTGCCTTAGCTCCTCACCACGATTAATTACAATATATACATGATGCAAACGAGGTCAAAACTGGGGTGTGACAGGATCTCACTTGATGCCCCACCAGGTTAGGCTCCATAATCAGAGCTAGCAGGGTGCGGCCCATTCCAGTGGGCCACTTTTGAATTCTTCCCATGGACATAGCAACTCCTCTCTGGGGTTGTGAACCACACCATATATATATATGAGAGAGAGAGAAAGAGAGAGATTAAAATTTGAATATTTTATGATATCTTTATTGGGCCAATTCATTTACCAAGTCAGCAACCAACTCCAATTCGAGTCATAATTTTGGGACAAATCATCCCAATCCACAACCAATTCTGATATATTTGGTTCAAATTTTATGACATCTAGCATACAGTTTGATAAATAATAAATTATGTTTCACACCTCAAAATCACTCATAAATTTTGAGACAAATTAATTCTATTCCAATTCCAGGTCTAATATTTGGTTTAAATATTATGACATCTAACATACAGTTTGAGAGATTATGTTTCACACCTCAAAATCACTCATAAATTTTGGGGAACTTTTATATAGATTTTAAATTATCAAGTAATAATCATGGACATATTGATATTACATGACTAACCACTTTTACTATACCTTTCAAGTAGTGAAGTGTAATGAGGACCATGACAAAAACACACTACTCATACATTTAAGCAACTGTAGACCATACCAATAATAAAATAGCTTAAAAAATTCACAGGGATAAAAAATGCTTTCCACAAAATTGGTAGAGACAGAACTTCTTTTGGATGAGGCTAATAGCAATGCAAGTTTAAATTGAAAAGTACACCTATTTAACTTTCCCTTTTGGACTTCCACACAGAATATCAAACAGAATAGCATATAGCCTTTGATAAAATAGAGAGCTGGGAGCCAAGCTATACAATTGAAATTCATAACTCCAAAAAGGATGAAGATATCTTACTGTTTGGATGAAACATCCTAGAAACAAAATGTACTGTCAATGGCTTATTTGGATAGTCCTCCGTAAACTGAAGAGTCAACTTAAATCTACCTACAAAACAACCAACACTAGAGATGAAAAAACATAAAAATACTCTGTTCAAACACAACGTTTTACTTTATCATATAAACCATCATCCAACTCACTACATAACACATTTTCAAATGCTGTTACTTCATCCAAGATTCAATTTCAAGGTAGCTAAGTTGAAGTCGATATAGATGACCAACCTAGAATAGCCAAAACTACACAACTTGAAAAAACATCAAGTTATTCAACATTACTCAACACCAACATATCATGTGGAGAAATTTTTAATTGGATTGACAATATAGGAAAAATATAGGAAATCTTCTATGGGCTACTTTGATAGGCCATAAAAATTTCAACTTGGATTGACATTCAAAATTAAGGCAAAATATAGGAAATCTTCTACAGCCTAGTTTGACAGGAGAAAAGCAGCCAGTCTATAGAGGTTAATCTTTCAGACTACTCAATGTAAACAAACAAAATGAGGTATAACTTTATAGAGTTAAACTTAGTAAACTCTTTGGGAGATAATCTCAAGAATACTAAAATATTTTATAAACCATCCCAGGTGTTAGCATTAAAATCTGTACAGCTTTGACCTATGTCCCGCTACTTGCTGGCCCAAAAAATATTCTATTTTATCTAGGGCTACTATGTACAGGGAAATGAAATTAACTTAATATAGCAAATTTCTCTTGAAACTGTCATTACAACTTTCAGATAAACAAACATGCTTAAATTTTAAGCATCCCCAGACTTATTTAAGATCCCATGACAAAATTTAAGCAATTTTCTCTTGCAAAATAAAATGTCTTTACAAAGCCATTCTTTCTTTTGTGCAATGAAAAAACTTCAAGCAATTCTAGTATGTTAAGTGAATTTCAAATCACTAACACTCATGTTTTCTTTTTTTTCTTAGCTGCTTCATTGAGTTTGAAGTAAAAATAATTGGTATATCTGATATAACATATTACATGAGACCTTGGAACATCTCCTAAGAGTGTTACTCATAAATTCTTAATAAAAGTTCCTATTGGCAATCTTTTATCATATTTTTCCTGATCATTGCTTCAAGCAAGTGGCTCAGATTTCATTGGTTTTAGGTTTTAACACCTCTGACTCTTGTTCAGAATCTTCTTGTTATGATTGATTTGATATTTGAACATCAAGTCTTGTAAATTACCCCCATATTTGAACCCTATACATGTGGAATCAGCATACTTCGAAGAAGAATTATTTATCAATCAAAAACCAAACCACCAGTTATCATTATCTACATGCATGAATCGATTTTAAACTGCATGAATCGATTTTAAACTGCTACATTGTATTTACACTGGATTATACCTTTTAGTCCCATTGACCTACATTTGTGGTAATTTGTTGAACATTAATAAAATTATCTTATCTTATAACTTCTAAATTTTTTTACTGAATTCCCCTTACTACCAGGCTGTATTTCTTTGTCATTATTAACATTCCATGTGATAAGACATCTTATTGTGGTGATAAATGGTGATTCAAAAACCAGTTCACTAGTGGGCATTTGACTCCAATGTTAGAAACAACAGTGAAGCCACTTGAGCTATCCCAAGTCACTGTCTCAAGTGGCCCCCATGTTTAGTAGAATAATAGAATGGAGGCTTTCACAGTTTGACAAGTTGTCCTTAATGTTTTCTCTGGGATAAGTTCTCATGGAGTAGCATCAATTTTTTTGCTATCTACATCTGGTCACAACAAAAATTTTAAAGCGTCTGAGAGGATTTAGGATGGGAAAAACGAAATTTTGTATAGTTTCTATTTCATGACAGTAAACTAAAGTTTGATAGATTAGTGGGTTTGGAACATGGGGGATTAACTTGTTGACCAATATCCTATCACGTTAGTTCATGTTGCAGATTTTTAATTTCTGAAAAATCAGGCCAATATATTGCAGGTATTGGGGGGGGTGAGGGGTTATAGGGGTTTGTAAGGATTAAGGTATAAAAAGGGGTGGTGGGGAGGTTTAAGGTATTTGGAGGGGGTTTCAACAAAATGAGTTTGGACCAATATCTACAAAAATTAAGGGAATTCTTTAATATTCCATGATTGCACGTGCTATGTGAGAGGTTCACTGAGTGAAGCCCCCGTGGTTTGGAATCCATTTTAATTTATATATGTGAATGCAATTGTAGTATTGATAACCTAATGTAGCCTAATTCCAATTTACTAATTAATAACCTTGATCCATCTTAAATTTAATCTAAAAACTCTATTAATAACCTAGATCTATCTTAACTTTAATCTATAAACTCTATTAATAACCTATTATATCCATCAACGTTAAGATCGGATTTGAGATGGGTAGTTTAGTTTAATTTCCTAGAAATTTAATTTCCCGTGATCTTGTTGAATTTGATAACAGGGGAAGAGATTATTGTTTAAACATCGTTGGAAAAATGGATGGAGGACACGAAGGCACGTACTCTGGAACCACTGTTGGTTCTTTACAACCAGCTGAAACTAAGAGGGATCAAAATCTTCATCATCACAGGCCAAAGCGAATACTTGAGGGATGCAACGGCGCAGAATCTAGGCAATCTGGGTGGGTTATGTGGCATGGATTGATCTGATAATGAGGTAAGCATCCCATTAACTCCAAACTGTAAATCGATGGAGTGTAAATGAGGTAAGCATGCCAATAACTGCCCTGAAGATTGATTCTCTCACTTGTTCCAAGAAGTGTAGATCTGGCATTTGTGATTGTTTTTCTGGTAAGTCTGACCTACCTTAACGGCACGAAAGAAAACCCAACAAAATAATGAAGTATAAACATACCTGCAGATTGGAGTTTGCAAGAGCTGAAATTCTAGAGCCTGGCAACCTGCGAAAAACCTTAGCAAGAGCCTTGCAACTCCATAATAACCTTTGAAGCCAAATTCTCTGAAATTGAAACCCTATTAAGCTTTGAAACTTGATTATGTGGACAAAATTGGTCCCATTCTACCCTGTTGTCAATATTTTTGGACGAATTTCTCTAAAAAAATCTCCGTAAGGAAAAGCCAGGGGCGATTTACACTAGATTTTAGATTAACAATAAAAAAATTGGGCAAAATTGCTATCGGTGACTTCCATGGCCAGAAATCGGGGGCGAATGTGGGCAAATATCAGTATTTTCCTAGGCTAAAATTCATTTTCCAGTTTTTTACTATTTCGGGATGAGGACGAATTAACTTGGGCCAGATATATATAAAATAAATAATGGGCTAATTTATTAAATAAAATAAAAAAATTTTAATATAAAAATTCACCCACCTTTTTTTGGGTAACCCTTAAAATTCGCCCTTAAAATCATCCCTGAACCAAAGTATTAAGGAAGACTTGTGTGATAAAAACTCAAACTTTTATAGGGTGAAATATTTGTGGATTCTTTGTGTCTTTCACTAAACGGTAAATGTAAACAACATTTACTCAAGTAATTATGGAGAATATGTGTCAATAAGTAAAACATCCATTCAACCATAAACTATAGAAGTATATATATAATGTCCCCACATATCAAAAAACTATAGCCACAAATACAAACTTGTAAATTTACAAGGATGTCTCAACACTTTCCAAAAACCACTCTCCAAAGAGTTTTTCCTTATTCTTCTTCTTTCTCCACACACTTACATGCTTCTTTCTTCTCTTCTTTGTATTTACTTGCTTCTTTCTTCTCTTCTTTGTATATATGATTTACAGTCTTCTTATTTTACATATAGACAAACTAAAACTCTTCCATTGACTTAAATTTAATACTATAATAAATTTCTAGCTAACAACTTAAGTTCATAAATTAAATTCAATTGTTTTATATATGAGAGATGTGAACTCTTCTTTCTGTCAGAGAGAATGACAGAAACTGAACTGGCACAGACTCTGACAGAGTCAGCTCAGGCCTGATATGGATCTGCGATTAATTAATATTTATAACAAATAAGGTCCTAGAACGACACAATCATCATTTTAATAGAGGTGAAAGTAGTGTCATAGAAGATATGACACCTCCCTGCAAACCTATATTTGAAGCTTCTTTGGTAATCATGGCAATTTTTGAAAATAGAAATAACATTTAACAAAATAAATTATAAGTTCCTACGGCTTTGGTGAAATTGGTTATATGTTTTTGAAGAAATTTAAGCATAACCCTTTGAGCAAGATTTGTAGAATATGATTTGATGGAAGCACAACCCTATTGATATCTTTCTACTCATTTTTTAAGTAGAATTATTTTAGCATGTTGTTCATATCCATAGGATATGAACCATGATATGTATTTGTGTTTGTACTTTGTATATATGATTTTATTCATATTCATACTAGTGATATTTTATTCATATTCATACTAATGAGAGAATTACATTTTTTTAGGTATTTTACAAGGAAGGTGGCTCAACAAGAGCATTAAATATACTCATTAAGGTCTCACACATATCAGTAACAAAAAGTAAAATTGTGTGGGGAGGCTAACAATCATTCCTCCCAACCACCCAAGCTACATCTAATGGACCATGGGAGGATTTTTTCTTATGTGCTTTGGATAAATATTTATGGATTCTACTTTGGATCTAGGGAAATTTCAATATTACAGTTTAAAGGATAATGGTAAGCACTAAGAAAAGATACGTCACAGACTATTTTCCATCCCCAAATTAGGTTTCCCATTTGAAGTTGCATTCATGATCTTTTCCAATAGAGGAATGAATGTCCAACAATGATTCTTACAATTATTCTTTGCAAGTGTTACTTGTATACACAAATACATTATTACAAATTCAGTGCACATAATAAAATACAAAAAACTATACATAAATATTGCTATAAAGATACATGTTGCACTTTAAGAAGGGTAGAATCCAAGGTTAACTAATAATCTAAGAAACAAATTCTTTGAGATTATTTCTATCTTCATTCTTTATTGGTTTTCCTTTCCTCTTTTAGAAAAGGATAGGTTGAGACTTTGATGTGTTTGAATGCATTACAATGGATTTTCCAAAGGAACCCCATCTTCCTTTGATATTTCCACTTGTATCAATTCTTCCTCCTCTCTATCCTTGTAGTCATTTGTTGTTTCCTCTTCTTCCTTTCTCTTCTTAGCCTCTAAATGAACCGATTTTTATCTTGATCCAAAGAAGGGGTGGACAAATTATCTTGTTCATCCCCCTCCTTTTTCACATACTCTAAATTATGAATATCATCATATTTGTTGTCACTTGAAGGCCTTGACTAAGGTCTCTTAATGCCCTATATTCCCTTGTAATTTTGATTTCGATATCTTTTTGACATTTCTTTGTAGAATATCCATATTAATGACATATGTTGAACCTAAATGGATTTGCTCATATTATGGAGCCTACAACTGGACCCATCCCATAATATGGAGTTCTATTGCTTATAGAAGTCCTTGTTATAGTTCAGTTTCAACAAAAATATTGTCACATGAATTAATACCTCCTTTTGGATAAACTATTTCAATAAATGGCCTAGAGTTTCTCCAATATCTTCAAGAGTGGAATCATCCTAGATGAAAATGGGAAGATCTTGAAGCCTATCCCAATTGGGTGCTTCAATGATATTGATTTCCAGGTTAAATCAAGGGTGCAATGAGAGAGGAAAATAATGTTAGTTCCCATAAAAAAGGAACTTGAAGTAATAATTGGTTTATCTCTTCCTTTCTATTAAATAAAAATTGGATGAAACTTGTTCCACAAGAAAAGAAAGAAACCTTACTAATATTTGGTGCCCAAGGCTCAATAATCATTGCTAAACTATTTAAGGGTTGTGTAAAAGATCTATGAACTTTCGTACTAAAATTATTTCATGTAGGCTGAGGTATTTTATTATTTTCTTTATTGGCATAATATCTAATTCAATAAAGTCGTGTTCCTTCTTAACAAATTGACTTTGATGAGGAGGTTGCATGTTGATTGCATTCAATGATTTTAACATGGAAGGAAAAATATCTATAGACATGCCAAATCCATTATTGGGCATATATTTCGTACTACTTTCAAATCACTACAGAGAAACAACTACTCTTCATGTTAGGGTTTGTAGTGACTCCTCATGTGGTAGACAAGGTTTGACACCCTATGCAAAGGTTGATCTTCTCCTCATTGATGGCATGGATGTACCACAAAGTGACTACAATACCCTAGTTGTAAAGAGGACTCATGTGCCCATGATACTTGACTTTCAAAATTTATACACATTATCAAACTTAATGATCTTGATATGTACGTTACTTTAAAAAAAAACTAAAAGCTTTATAGATACATGCAAAATCTACTATAATATGGCTACAAAATATTAAATGTGGGAAATCCAATAAGATTCATGGATATTTAAATTTCTTTTATGAAAAAATGATATAAATTAATAAAATTCATGTTCTTCTTACCTAACATTAATTTTCCTCTTAAAAATAATGCATTTTGGTATAAAAATAATGGAATGCTTGGGAAACAAATGTAGGGTTGTTTCAAGTGTAACATTATTTTTACAATTTTTTTTAATGTTAGTATAAATTATATATTTTTAAATCAATAAAGTTTGTGATCCTTGAAATTAATTTTCTTTTATTGTTTAGTGTGGGCACCCTCTTGATCTCCACACCCTTGTAGAGAATACTAAAGTCCTTCTTTATTCATTGTAACTTTAAACACTGCAAAAACATACTGCATGCACTAGGTAGTGAATCTTTGAATAAGGATCCCATGTACACTAAATCAAATGCTTTCTTGTACTAAAGGAAATACTCCTACAATAGTAGATGGATGAAGAATTACCTCATTCTTCTTTCTTGCATGGAACTCTCTCGCAAAGTGGCCATTATTTTCATAATAGAAGCAGTCAACCTTCGATTGATTCTTTTTCTAACTGAATTGACTTGCATTAGTGGTAGGATCCTCTTCAAGGAGGTCTTTTGATCGAATGGAGATCGATTTCATGGATGCAATATTTTTCTCAACTCTTCAAGATCTACGTATGCTTAGCTTTCTGCACAAAACTAATCTCTTTCACACCCTATGCTTTGATAGCATGTGAATGTTTGCGAAAAAATGGAGATTCTTCAACTTTAACACTTTTATCGATCAATTTTAGCATATATGTATCTCATAAATCAGCCACATATGAATCTCATCAATATATCATCCACATAAATCAACTTCATAAATCAACCATATAAATCAGCTCCATAAATCATCGAGATAAATAATTAACCATAAGAGACAAGATATGCCCTGGGAAAACCCTCCAAAAATGGAGGATGAAAAACCTATCATTTCTTTGAGTATGATGGATAGATTTGTAGAGAATAGTTTACAAAACACAAGCAGATTGCTCGATAAGAGATATCACCTTAGTAGTAGATAAGACAGATCCAATGAAACCCTACAAAAACAATTGTATTACGCTTTCCATATGCCTATCATATTAATAACAAGCCAAAACACATAACATGCACAATGGTAGAAAATGGCGGTCTCCAGAATAGTCCTAGGAACATTACATAGCACATAAAGAAAGAGCATCTTAACGAAACTCCTTCCATGCAAACATTAGTGCCCTTCTAAGCATTGGTGCTAAGTCAGAACTTAAGATACTTCATGCACAAAAATATGTTCCCTTCATTTTATGATTAGTTTTTAACTGAATGTTGAATGAACCGAACCAAGTCTTTTAATCTTTAATTGAATGTGAACTATTTGAATTGATTGTGAACTAACTGAACTAAACTCAGTCTTCAACTGACTGCATAGCCATAAAATCAGGAGGCTAATTGAATGTCTTTGGTGTTATACAATTAGTGTCATTTCTTTACTCTTATTTCCATCAATGCTTCACTCTTAGTGCCATCCATGTAAAACATTTGCATGGGTATCTTTAGTTAATTGATGCAAGTTATATTATAATAGAGGATTTAACATAAGTATTATTAATTCAATTACATTATTTACTATTTTTATCTGTGTATAGATCACATATAGTTTTTTTATTTTAACTATTACATTCTTACTTACAACTGAGGCTTTACTAAGGCCTTTACAATTCAAGTTTTCTTAGAGGTGTACATAGGAGATTCGAATTCATTCTCTTTCTCTATACTTTATCTCATTATCATTAAATTAATTGTTGAATGGTCCATATGTGTATTTATTTATCCATCTTATCATATCATACTCAAAAGAATTATTCCATACGGATGATCATATATATTACCCCGTTCCATATAGTCATATTCTAAACTAATTCTCTATAGGGGTAGCTAAGCCCTAAGGAGACTTATAGCACATAGTGACCATTACTAGTAATACATCACATAGTTTAACCGCCTTACCAAGTAAAGTATGAAACCTCAACAAGTGAGCATATTGGTAGGACTTGATATTACTCATAAGTATGCATTCTTGATATTATTCACAAGAATAGATTATCAATATTACTCACAAGTTCATATCCATAGCTAGAGGTCCAGCTCATAGGGTATCGTCTATGAGAATACTTGATGTAATATTACTCACAAATCTATAGTATTGATATTAATCACAAGTCTTCAATATTAGAATCACACCTAAATACATGTAGATATAGATATAGGACTTGATATGACTCACAACTCTTGACTTGAAAAACTTTGTGATGTAACCAAATTAGAATTTTGGTACATCAAATCAAAACTTAGCTAAAGTGGCTAAAATATGAAGACCACTGTGATGTCCCAACCAAGGATGACCTGAAAAAAAACTCATTACCTTTGAAATAATACCTTTGGTCTACTACTATATATCTAATATAAATTTCAGTGGGATTATTGTCAAATTTTGGGCTGTAAGGAAGACACACTAACTAAAGGAGTCAAAGGAGAGGCTAGAAATGGGCTTTCAGAAGGGTAGGAGATTTTGGAAATTAGGAAAAGGTTATGGAATGGGTATATGGTCTCTATAATATCGTGGTATGTAACAGGAATATCTGCAGAAAACTGCAGAGGTCGATTTCATTGTTTGGGACTCCGAGAGTAGAATTTAGCAGTTTGGGACTATGCAGTTTCCTTGTCTTTAGCTTGATTTTAACCATGTCAAAAATGATCAAATTTTCTATATGAAGGTTGGATCTAGACCAACTTTTAGTCTAGTTTCGATATTTGGTCTCTTATTTTCTATTGGATGAGCGCAAATCATATTTTTTTTTCGAAATGCCAAAACTAGTAATATTTGGTTAGTGAAAAATAAAGGACATGGAAGAAAGAAGGAAAGGGGAAGGATATGAAGGGTAGGACAATTTTTTCTATAGTTTATGGATTTATATGGATTGTGTAAAGGTACCATTGGAGGAAATTTCAACTCAAAATGGGCCTTTTAACTATAATTTAAATTCCATGTCATCATGTGTTAGCCAATGAAGCTGTTTTTATTTGAAATACCGTATAGGTCTTAAACACCTTTTTAATATAAATTTGGGGATAGGTATCATAAAAAAAAAACACTACTTTTTTTGTTTGTATTTTCGACATATATTCCCGTGTTTTTACTCAAATTTTGATCGAGAGAGCTCGTTGGATGCATAATTAAATTATTCATCCAATGAGTACCTACTCAGCATACTTTTGATGGACCTCACTACCCCAAAAACAAGAAATACTTGAAAAAATGTGATGATGGACATCATCATGTTTTTTTAGGTATTTCTTGTTTTTGGGGTAGCGAGGTCTGTCAAAAGTATTTCGAGTGGGTACTCGTTGGATGTAGAATTTAATTCCACATCCAACGAGCTCTCCCCATCAAAATTTGAGTAAAAACACAGGGATATATGTCGAAAATACAAACAAAACGTAGTTTTTTTCTTTTCTTCCTCCAAAATTAATAAATATTATTTTATTATTTTAACTATTATTTTATTAAATTTTTTTAGTTGGCCCATTTTGAGTTGAAATTTCCTCTAATTTGAATAAGGGTTAGGAAGTGACAAGGGTGTGTTTGGGTTATTTGGGAGTGAGATAGAGTAGCAAGGGTGAGGAGAAACAAAGAGTGTTTCTAGCATTCCAAATTGAACAAAAGGATTATGATTTTTTGTAAGAGTGGTATGTAAAGGTAAAAATAAATTTCAATGTTCAGATGCAAGAATTATATAGGGGTATGGAAACACATTTTTCTTTTAATTAGATTATTACCAAAAATATGAAATTGTGCACATAAAAATAGAGAGAGATGGTAGAGAAAACTTGGAGATTCACTAGATCAAGAATCCTTGGCACAACGTACTGGAACCATTTATGTTTTGAAATCGACTACTGATTAATTCCACTCCAAGGCTTCCAGGTACACCTATATATGCAAACTAATTCGTTTTACTAGCTTTTGGACACAATAGGCAATACAAAAACATGAGAGGAATCAAATGGATCTTCTTATTATTATAAGGGTATAGAATGGGCCATGTACATCAGTAGGGATGCACTAAGAGAAACAATTCACAACATGTAACATAGAGCATGAGATGGAGAATAGATAGAAGAGAATAATGGACCAAATTCCTCTGCTCAATACAATAGTACCATGATGAATATCGAACCCAAATATACCTGCATGAAATAAAAATAAGAAGAGATAATGTGTGATACTAGCCGAGGAACTCCTACATATGGAGGTATCACAAGTATGAAAGCGTAATATCACAAGAAGCAAATTATAGTACCATGAAGTACAACCAAAATTTATCATAAGCACTGCATCAATATAGCTCAATGAGAATAGAAGGATGCTCTACTCCACTTCACCAATTCCTTAGTTACTTAGATGTATAAGGGGGCCATCAACCAACTGTTTTCAAGGGGAGCATCACCCACTACTAGGAATCTTAAAGTATTCCTCACACACTATATCCAAATACATAATCAAAAAGCATCCTTTTCCATTTTCTTTTTCGTTTTATAGCTTGAGATGTTATTGATACCATGGGAAAATACCATGGGCCAATGAAAACCATGTTCCAAAATCACTTTTATCCAATACCATAGATAAATACCATGTAACACTCCAAAACCATGCACTCGGTAATTATTGTTCCACTATCTTCATATATACACCCTTTTTTACCCATATTACTCATTCAATTCCCAACTACTTTCATAATTATCTCCTTGACTTAATTAATTTGGGAAACATCCTTCAATTTATCCCCCATTTGAATTATGGGTCTCAAGTGGCCATATTATCCCATAATAATGATTTTTTTATAACCTTAGGGTAATTTAATGTAGGCAATTTAGTTATTTTAGCCACCATTTTAATTTTTGTGATTTTTTCGTAGGTGACCTTGGCCCATTTTCCTTAATAAAAAATTGGGGACATAATAACCCTTTCCTCAAAAATTTGATTTTCCTCAAGCAATGAATAAACCATACGGAATAACCATCACATCATTACCACATACAACTACACCATGGTCCATACATACATACCTCAACTAAAGTAAGTGATACTATACATGCACCTACAAACCAATTGTCATGGAAACTTGTCATCAATCATCAATAGAACAATATCACCCATAATAATCAACACATGGAGAACCATGAATGAACATAGAAATTGGGTTATCCATCTGTATCTCTGGAATCCCCAACTACACCTTGAGAATCATCCTCTCAAACAATAGCTCCATCTACACCACCATCTGACCATGTACTTAGTGTGAAACTAAGTACATATACCAGGATCCCAAGTGATCCTCATAAATACAGAGTGACAAATACACCCTCTCATGCAATGTATAAGAGTCACATGGAAGTGATCATAACACCCTGCAAAAAGAACATAATTCCATCCAAAAATGTGTTTCCCATGTAGGGAACCATCACCATCTGTTGCAAAGATGAACTCATAAAAGAGATTTTTTCACCAAGCCAATGACCCTAACAATGCTCCCAGCGAGTTGAATGCATGAAGATACCAAGGTCCCACTACTCGTGCACTCTCCTAACGCACAATGTCATCAGAAGAAAAACAATCAAGTATGTGATGTCACGATCCCAATGATTTTGCACTCTATCAATGAGTAGTTCTAATACAAGAAAATATACCAAGTATGGGATGCAAAATATTCCCCAATACACATCATCAAAGAGAGTGATACAAAGCAATACATCATAGGGAGAGATTCCTAGATCTCAATTTCTACTATGCATTCTCCCATACACTAGAGAGACATCATGCTACAAAGATATGTCATCATGGAATAAAACAAGATCATCATGAAACACAGGGATATACAACAATGTGCCATCACAAAAATAAACATGACTATCGGTGCACTCTCCTAGTGCACAATGTCATGAGAAACAAAACAATCAAGTATGTGATGTCATGATCCCAATGCTTTTGCACTCTATCAATGAGTAGTGCTAATACAACAAAATATACCAAGTGTGGGATGCAAAATATTCCCCAATACGCATCATCAAATAGAGTGATACAAATAAATACATCATGGGGAGAGATGCCTAGATCCTTATTTCTACTATGCATTCCCCCATACATTAGAGAGACATAATGATGCAAAGATATGTCATCATGGAATACAACAATATAATCATGAAACATATGGATATACAACAATGTACCATCATGAATATACATGACTATCGAGGTGGATCCTCCAGGAAAGTAGACCATCATGTGACAAATGTACACAAGAACCAAGTAACCAACCAAATCAGCTCCAATGACATAGGTGAGCATCCCATGTCCCATAATGTTGCATTTAAGAAAATGTATCAATATCTCCCATAATGTGTTCTCTCATCCAAGAAATGAAAAAAGAAACCCCATTAATCAAAGAAACAACATCCAATTGGCTCAAAGAAGTGTATCCATGAATATGAGTGATATCAAAAATTAACTATGGATGTCAGTGTTGCTCAAAAGGAAATGGTGCACATAACAAAGGATCATTATGAAGGGTAGGAGTCTCATACTCCTCATGTGGCACCACCAACAACAAAAATCCTTCACCCAAACTTCATTAAAATGAAAACTGAAAGAATTAGTAGTGTAGGATGAAGTAGGAGGAACCAACTCTCTTCCATAGTTATCCACCAAAGATGTATATGCATCAAGTCCATCAAGAGTTGGTACCATGCTAAGGATCTCTTCTGACTCTTCATTTCAGAACTCATTTTCTCCCTTGAAAGTGACATGTGCTTGGATCTCATCAAGATCATCCATAGTCTCCTCAAGCACATGAGAAATATAAAGTACCTGATGATACACCGTCTCATGGGGTTCCTCCATGTAATCAAGAATGCAATAAACCATGTAAGGGTAGGAGTAACGATGTGATCTTGGAAACTTCTCATGAAGATGCTCAATCTGAATATTGAAATCTTGAATTTCATATTGAGTACTCTTCAAAGAATCTTGGGTGATTTAAAACTCAAGTGTGAACTTGTCAACCTATTTTGCATCCCTCAAAGATGGACCATGATACTGTTGAGGCCTGGAAATTCGCAGGCAACAACAGCAAGGGATTCTCCCCAGTCAACATTCCCAACTAGCCCGTGACTGTTTCGTGTAGGGAATCCGTCTGGTTTGCGGTCTGGCTACTGTAGGTCAAGTAACAAAAATAAAAGGTTTTACCGGTTGCGGCCCGGTCCAACGTATATATTTTTGTATTTTTTTGACTTTAAGTATGATATGCATGTGCCTACCTAAGATGCAGATTGATAGAGAATGCAAGGAGTAATCACAATGTGATGCGCAGGTTCTTACCTCTCGTCTTAAACTCTCATGCATCTAAATCACACACAGAGCAAGAAATTAAAACTAACTACCTAACCTATCCCTAATGAGCAATGTATTTTGTGCATGCGTTGTAAAAGAAATCACAAATAGTTGACACTTCTTTCCAAAACACACGAACATTTAAAGATATTTAACAACCAGATAGCCAATTGCTTATGAACGACATTCATCACTCATAGTGGAAATTTTCATAAAATGAACCAAGGATCATTCAAACAAGAAATTAGGTTCAAAGAGTTAGAATGATCTCACAGTTAATAGGCAAAAATACAAAAATGAAATAGTTCCCCTTCAACATTGTTCATTTATCACATTTGAATATTCCACACAACACCTTCTCCAATAGGCAAAATTTTCAATTTCTTATTGTAAAACGAAATAGTTCCTCTTACAAACCGCAAATCACAAGTTTTTCCAGGGAAAAATCCCTTCATTCCCTCTAACTTTCCTATCTTTATACAAAAAACCCCCAAAACCTTTGGGTTATGTTGGCAGCCAGAAACAA
>LPNX011090260.1:350945-402550 GCA_001517045.1 Pseudotsuga menziesii | reverse complement strand
GCAATTTAGTACTTATATGGTTTAGTATTTTGTTTTGATACATAATGCTTTCATAGGAGCTTTCGACTCTTATCTGCCTTTTGGCATTCAATTCTTGGCACGGGATCATTTATATATAATATAATGTTTACCCTGCTTCCTTTCCATGGGCCCTTTGATGTCACTCCCTAGGACATTTTAAAATGTGAGATGGAAGGAGCCTCAAAATAGTATTCTAGACCTTTTGATTCTGGTTTATTTTACAAGGATTAAGCAGGACTTCAATGTGTTCATAGCCATTTGGGAAAACTACTAAAATAGAATAAATTCTTTCAGATAAACAATAATACACAGTCTTACACCTAAGAAATTTAATCATTCCAGAATTCTGATGTTCTCCATGCAACCAAGAGTTTTCCTCCTTTTATTGAAATCAGTCAAAATCTAAACTAAAACAAAACAGAGCTACATAAATCAAAGTAAAAAGCCAATTCAAATTATTTATATACAAGATAAAAAGAACAAAAACAAAACTCAGGAAAAATAAGGTTTGAGAACTAAACCATTTACTGGTAAGTTGTCTTCCCACCCCTGTAAATCTTGCAATTTATAGGTTGAGGGGCCAAGCTTTGCTGCAATCTGGAAAGGTCCTACCCATAACTGTTGAAATTTTGTGTGTTTTCCTTTCTCATCATGGGGATGGTCCCACTTGAGAACCAAATCTCCCACCTCGAATTCTTTTGTTCCAGCCTTGTGTTTATCAAACCATCTCTTTACTACCTCTTGTTGTTGTTTAAAGCGTTCTCTGGCCTTAGATCGAGACTCTTCTGCCTTCAGGAGATTATATATCCTCATTGGCAAGAATTCATTATCTGATCCTTTGGATTCTTGAGCGATTATGGAAGAGGGTAACATGATATTGGGGGGTAGAATGGCCTCTTTCCCATAAACAAGGGTATACAGGGACACACCTAATGAAGTCTTGGGGGTGACCCTATCAGCCCAAAGAGCATTTGGTAATGTTGAGTGCGAACTCCTCTGATTTTCTATCACTGTCTTTTTTAAAATCCTAATCAGATTCTTGTTGTGGATTCAGCTAAACCATTTCCCTGTGGATAGTAATTAGTAGATTAATGCAATTTAATTCCTTTCTCATGAGCAAATGCAGTTAATCTAATGGAGAAAAAGTAAGTAGCATTATCGAAAACTAAAGAAATTGGAACTCCAAACCTGGTCATAATATGGTCTTGCAAAAAGGCCATGACCACATCTTCATTAACTTTACGCAACGGAATGGCTTAGGCCCACAGAGTGAAGTAGTCGGTTGCTGTCAGAATATACTTGTGTTGCAGAGAAGAATTTGGATTTATCTCCCCAATGATATCCAACCCCCATTGCTCAAAAGGCTCTGTTATCATCACAGGCTTTAACGGTCCTACTGCTTTAGCTTGTCTTCCACTACACCTTTGACAAATGTCTCACTTTCTGACATGGGCGTGTGCATCTTTGAACAACGTGGGACAATAGTATCCGGCTCTAAGAATTTTATGAGCTGTAGTATCTCTAGAAAAATGTCCTCCATTAGGCCCATCATGTAAATCTATCATTACCTTCTTCGCATCTTCTTTCTCTAAGCATCTAAGAAGAACTCCATCATAATTCATCCTGAATAATATTCCTTCAATAATTTGATATGAGGTTGATTTAAGATGCAGTGCTCTTCTTTGCTTAGAATTCCAATGTTCTGGTAACAATATTGCTTGAAGGTAATGCACAAGGTCTCGATACCAAGAGTCTGGAGATATGAAAAGAGGACATACATCCATCAAATGTAACTCAGCTTCGTCTTCCCAGTCATGTTCTTCACTGTCTTTACTTTCAGTCATCAGTTTGCACAATCCTTGCCCTTTGACTATGGAGGCTGGCTTGAATTTGAGGTCATACTCCTGTAGAGCCATTACCCAGTTGCCTCTCCTTTCTCCCAACTCCTTTTGTATGAAAAGAGACCTCACAGCTGGGTGTGGAACTATTACCTTTGTCCGGTTCTTCAGTATATATGGTCTAAATTGTTTCACCGCTTTGAATACTGCATAAGCTTGTTTATCCACTGTAGGGTAATTCAATTTGGCCCCTTGTAGACCAGTGCTCATAAATGATATGGGGAACTCATCTCCCCCATCTTCTTTCTGGGTCAGCACAGCTGCTAGTGAATCATCAGAGGCGAAAGTGTACAGAATAAAATCTTTATCAAAATCTGGACTTTTGAGGGAAGGTGCATGTGCAACAGCTGTTTTAATCTTACTGAATGCGTTCTTCTCTACATCAGTCCATTTGAACTGTACACTTTGCTTTACCATTTGCTACAAATGTTTAACAATTTGAGCGAAATCTGGCACAAACCTTCGCACGAAGTTTATTGTCCCTATAAATGATTGCATGCCCTTTTTATTATGGGGCAAGGGAATATATTCAATGGCTTTGATCCTTTCTGGGTCTATGGAGATCCCCTTCTTAGACAACATGTGACCCAACAATTTACCTTATGTAACAACAAACACGCACTTCTTGGGGTTTAGTGAGATGCCATATTTTTGGCAGCATTCAAAAATCTGCTTTAGATGAAATGCGTGTTGCTCTCTTTTCTTCGAGAATATCGTGATGTCATCGAGGTATACTACAGCACTGCGGCCAATCAGACCATGGAAATCTATGTCCATGGCCCTCTGGAAAGTAGCTCTAGCGTTTATGATCCCAAAAGGCATCCTTCTGTAAGAAAAAGTTCCCCACCTGGTCCTGAATGTCATTTTTAGTCTGTCTTCTTCGGCTACTAATACTTGATTGTAGCCTGAGAATCCATCTAATAAAGAGAATAGTTCAGAACCTGAAACCATTTGTAGTATTTTCTCCATGGGTGGAACAGGATAATTGTCTTTATCTGAAGCGCGATTTAAGTTTCTAAAATCCACACATAACCTGATTTCTCCAGATTTCTTCCTCACTAGTACCAGATTTGAAACCCATTCTAAGTGTCTAACCTTAAAAATGATTCTAGCATCCAATAATTTCTTAACTTCACTCTGGATTAGAGGTTCCAATTTTGGGTGCATTTTCCTTAAAGGCTGCTAATAAGGTTTGATTCCATATTTGACGGGGATAACATGCTGGATAATACTGGTGTCATATGTCTTCAGATCTTCATACATCTAGGCAAAAACATCTTTGTATTGCTTGAAAAGAATGATGAACTTATCCCTTTCAGCTGTTGAGCAGCATTTTCCAAGATTCACATATTTAGGCTTCATCTCAGTCCCCAAATTAATCAACTCGAATTGTAGAGATGAGCTATGAGTCTTCACATTTGTTGGTCTTGTAAATTTCTCATTTAAATCAAACATCCGTTCTAAATTCCTGACTCCCTTAGGAATGAAATTATCGAATTTCAGCTCGGCTTGATGTTCTTCATCATCAATAATCGCCCCTTTGAATGCCTCGTCATTCGTTAAGCATTCTATAATCTGTTGATCGTCATCGAACACTTGTATATTGGTAATCATATCTAGAACCGAGGGCCTGAAAAGCAATTCAACAGAGCATCGATTATTAGAGGGCACAAGCCTCGCAGCTGATGAGGCCAACCAGTCAGCTACTACATTCTTAAGTCTTGGAATCAATACAATGTTAAGTGCATTAAAACATTTAAGTAAATCCCATAATTCATTTTGATAAGCTTTTAAATGAGGAGAAATGCAATGTATTTGATTCTAAATTTGTTTTACAATTATTTCAGAATCTCCAAACACTTTCAGATTATTTACCTTTAATTCAATTGCTTTCCTTAACCCCTGAACTAATGCTTTATATTCAGCTATGTTATTGGTACATTCAAAATCTAACCTACATGAAAGAAAATGTTTGTTTTTCATAGGGTCAATCAGGACACAGCCGGTTCCCGACCCCTCTAAAGTTTTAGAACCATTAAAGAAAAGCGTCCAAAAATCACTACCTACTACTGCATGAGAACTAACATCTACATCTACAGCTAAGTCTACTATTTTACAATCAATTTCATCAGCCTGTGAAAATCAAAGGAGATCAGGCTGAGTGTCTGATGTATCGCTGGCTTCTTCCGCTTGATATTTTCCCGGTTCTAACTCAATAAAATAGTTTCCCAAAAAAGGATCCACTAGTTCATTTTTTCCTTCGAACTGAGTAACATTGTGTTTCATGTGGGGCTCCCTCAACACTTTAATTTGATTTGGGCTTCCTTTATATGGCAGCCACAGATGCGACCAGTCTGAGGAAAAATATCCATTCAGCTTAGTCGACCAATCCTTACTCAAAACAAGTCCATAAGCTTCCGGTATGTCAGCCACCACAATATCAATGACTTGACACACCTTATCATTGGAAGATAAGTGAATGAGAACATCCTCCATTTCTCCAATTACCTTCACATTCGTTCTATCCAACTGAACAACCTTCCAAGTAGATGGTTTAGGTTGTCCATTTATCTTTTTGCAGACCAACAGCGGCATGACATTGACTGATGCCCTTGAGTCTACTAGGTAGTTATGCACATTATGGTTGAAGATTTCAAAAGTAAGGAGAAAAGGTAGATTCTTACTTTTAGGCTTACCTCCCATACTTGCTTCACCAATTTCTTCTTCTTGAGGCTGATTGTCAGTGGGAAGCCTCTCCTTTGATGTTTCAAGTGCTTTTAATAGATTTTCTTTTTGCTGTGGCACATTGCACATTTCAAATAATGAGATGTTTACCCTCACCTTATTGATATCCTCCACAATGTCATACTCCATCTTATGTTTAGTGAGATTCGATCTAACATTATTTTCTTTGTTGGGCTTAGTAGGAATGTGAATATGTCCAGGATTTTGACTAGTGATGGTAAACTCCGGAATTTTATTAGCTGAGGAACTATTTTGGAATTTCTTAACATTCTTTTGAAGTCTTTTGATCTTGGGGAGCATAAGACTATTTTCCTTAATCAACCCCTGGCTTCTTGTTGTCACATTTGTTTCCAGGATGCCCTCGTGTCTCAGATCATTTTCTTCCTCGGCATCAAACAAAGATACACAGTTCCATAAAACCATGGCTTCATCTTCCTGTTTTTCTATTGATTTACTGTTATCTTTCCCTTCTTCATCATTGTTTTCAGTTAACTTGGAATCTAAAAGCTGATTCATGACCAATGTCATTGAATTTATCCATTGAGGACAGTTCTTTTTAGAATGGGGTTGTTGGTGGAAAGTACAGAAGTTATCCATTCCTACCTTTGTTAAGTTCATAGATGCAGGGCTGTGAGGAGGAGGTTGGGATTGATTGTTATCTTCCCTTTTCTTGTAATAAGGCTTGTAGAACTTTTGGGCTTCCTTCTCCTTTTCCAAGTCTATGATTCTGTGAGAAAGCTTCTGCATCATTTTTTCCATTCCTTCGAAATATGGTGATTGCTCCTCTTTAGGCTTAGTAAACAACAAAGCTTTCCTCACGACATTTTTTTCTTCTGACCGTTTAGGATAATCTTCAATACTTTCCCTTTCAGCCTCTAGTTTTTTTTCTTCCTCATAAGTCTCAGCTAGTGTAGGTTTGGCCTTCATTTTGGCAAACATGGCCAACTCGGGCCCTAGAGATGAGGTATAATATTCAATCAGGACTTTATCCGAGGGTTTGTCAGCTTTAGAAAAATTCTTAAGATAGGCTACGAATATTTGGGTAAAACTATGCACCTTCTCTTTTCTTTCTTTCTTTAAGGAGCATAGTCCTTTCATAAGAGCTGCATGAGTTTTTTGGGTTGCATATTTACTTCTAAAAATCCTTTCAAAGGTATCCCAATCAGGGATAGAATTGGCAGGCAAACCAAAATACCATGACGCTGCTGTTCCTTTAAGTGTGTGTGGAAAAAGTCTACAAACCACATCCTCATATTCCCTAGCCCTTAATCCTTCAATTGCTAGATAGAAACTCTGCAAGTGGTCATCTACTAACATATTCTCATTTGGATCAAACTTGGGCAGCATCTTTTCAAAATATTGAGGTAAATCATGCAAAGGAGGTGTTAGGTTTAAAGGTGATCTGGATTTCCAAGCAGGTGGTGGATTTGGTGGGTTGGGTGGCTAATTTGCGTTCACGCCTGCCATGAGTCTTGGTGGAGAGTGAGGTGGTGAATGAATAAGAGTGTGAATAGGAGAACCGTAAGGAGTATCCAGGCCTACTTGATTCAAAGGCTATACAACTTCCTATAATTCTACTTCTACTAATTCTTCCCAATCTCCCACTAACACTGAATCTTCCAATATAGGACGATCTTTCCTTTTATATTCTCTTATGGTCAATTCAGGGATGATGGGTAATCCTCCAATCTTCTTCACGTATGCCCTAGTGTGTCTTCTCAAATCATTAACAACTTCGTTGTCCACAGAATACAAATGTTCTCTACCTTTCTCTTCAAGAATTGGATTGGGAAACAGACTACCTTCTGAACTGTTACTGGTGGAATGATCTCGAGAAAATGGGTTTCCTTGGCCAGCCATGCACTGTCGGCCCTCCTTCTAGCGCCAAAACTGTTGAGGCATGGAAATTCGTAGGCAAAAACAGCAAGGGATTCTCCCCATTCAACGTTCCCAACTAGCCCATGACTGTTTGGTGTAGGGAATCCTTCTGGTTTGCGGTCCAGCTACCGTAGGTCAAGTAACAAAAATTAAAGGTTTTACTTGTTGCGGCCCGGTCCACCGTATATATTTTTGTATTTTTTTGACTTTAAGTATGATATGCATGTACCTACCTAAGATGCAGATTGATAGAGAATGCAAGGAGTAACCACAATGTGATGCGCAGGTTCTTACCTCTCGTCTTAAACTCTCATGCATCTAAATCACACACACAGCAAGAAATTAAAACTAACTACCTAACCTATCCCTAGGGAGCAATCTTATTACTTATTAATGAGCAATGTATTTTTTGCATGCATTGTAAAAGAAATCACAGATAGCTGACACTTCTTTCCAAAACACACGAACATTTAAAGATATTTAACAACCAGATAGCCAATTGCTTATGAACGACATTCATCACTCATAGTGGAAATTTTCATAAAATGAACCAGGGATCATTCAGACAAGAAATTAGGTTCAAATATTTAGAACGATCTCACATTTAATAGACAAAAATCCGAAAACGAAATAGTTCCCTTTCAACATTGTTCATTTATCACATTTGAATATTCCACACAGCACCTTCTCCAACAGGCAAAATTTGCATTTTCTTATTGTAAAACGAAATAGTTCCTCTTACAAACCACAACTCACAAGTTTTTCCAGGGAAAAATCCCTTGATTCCCTCTAAATTTCCTATCTTTATACAAAAAACCCCCAAAACCTTTGGGTTCCCCCCGCCCCCCGACCTTACGGTTTCCTAGATCATTTTAATCTCACAGTTTTGTCAGTTTGCGAGTGCTCATGATTCGTATAATGCATTACATTTTTGGATTTCAACTTATGAGGACTTCATAAAATGGGACCAACTCAGTAATTGCTAAACCTTTTCTAAAAATGGGGCCTATATTGCTATTGATTCCGCTTTGTCTTTTATTTGTCCCTATTTTAAATCCGTTGATTTTAGAACAAACTTTGCTTATCACTTTTATCCAACTTTCCTCAGCTTTGTCCTTTAACTACGTCTTCTCGCAGCAGCAACACTGATGAAAATGGAGAAGCCTAGACAAAGCATTGGTGAGTGGAGCGGTTATATGGTGGACACTTAGTTCACTCGGGAGCCGCAATGGTGGAAAGCAAACAGACTACAGCCTTCGATCAAAACCATAAAATTTTCGATAAGGTGCAGAAATCACCATGAAACATTAAGTGTTTGGAAAACCTAAGGTCGTGCAGTGGCCCCAAAAAAAACTTGTGTTATTTCCAACACAGCGGCTTCACAAAATCAAACAACCTTGACCCAAAATTCGATCAACCTCGATAATGCAAACAAGTCAAAACAACACAACACGACATCGGAGAAGTCAAAGACTATCCTGCGAAACGCTCATCGTTCAGCTTGCACAACGGAGGCTCCCTAAGGAAACATGGCTCTGATACGTTGTTTAAATGGCCTCCGAAACAGTGGCTAGAATGAGAAATATGCTTTCGAGAACAAAAAAAGAAATCGTAGATCAAAGGGAAAAAACCAAACTCTAAATTCCACAACCCACAGCAGTTTCAGACATAAGCAATTTTCCGAAAAGCATGAAGAGAGTTAACCTCAAAATAGTCCAAAATTGTAGCAAAAGGAAAACAAAAATAGAGTTCATGGATCCAAATGATTCTAGGCAATGATAAAAATTAATAAGGGGGTCCAAAATTTGGAAAATTTGGGGAGACAGTTGCAGCTGCAACAGATACATATCCATAAGATCAAGCAAATCATCTCTATTAGAAATCAATTGAAAAAAGTTACCTTTGATTGTAGACAATGCCTTCTGAATCTTCTCCATGGATTCAAGTGAATGTGGCTCATCCAATTAAACAACATTCCACAAGATTGTGACACTGAATCATGAGTGTCATGGATAACATGTAAGGCCTCCTTAATATTCCTTTCTCTCATATTAATTGTCCGTTCAAATGGATAAGGTTGATAGCAAACCTCCTCATCATCTATCAATGGATCAACCTCATGACTTCAGCTCATGTGGTGATGGTGAGATCGATCGTGGAACCTATGGGTTATGGGCCTCATCAAGTAATATATCCATGTCACCCACATAGAGTGATGGAAATCCACAATTAGATGTATCCATGGAACCTTGGCACCCATCAGTAGGTACGTCATCATTACACCCATCAATAGGTATATCATCATAGAATCCATCAATAGATTCTTTGATATCCAAGTCCACAATAGAATGTATCTTCGGGTGATCTTCGATGGCTCTTTTTCTCCTTGGGAAAGCTAGCACAACATGCTTCCTCATGCGCCACTTCTTAGGCACGTGTACTTTGTCTTATTGTTGGTCTCTTTGGGATGCTCCTCTTTTTCTTCTTCTTCCTTTGCTTGTCTAACTGAAGTAATAGGTGGCTCTTGGTTCTTCTCATTGACTGTAAATGTCTTTGGGAGCACAAGCACATCCTTATCATCAAATTTTGATTTATTTTGGTAGCATCCATGTAGGAACTATGTTACACACCTTATCCACCATTTGCATAATCATATCTTTGATTTCTCTATAATAGGGGTAGCAGAATAATATTTGGATCTATTCAGTGCAATACTCTTAGAAAAGATAGTTGCTTCTAAATATATTCTCAATGCATGGTATGTAGCAAAGTAACCAAAATTTTATGTTTTCTTCACATGAGTATCAGCAAATCGAGACCTTGAAAAGTAAGGCCTCCTATCATCATAATACATAGGATCATAAGAATGATCCACATGCCTATATGTGCACCTACGAGATGAACTACTCTCTTCCTCATACTGTCTACAATATTTATCATGCTTCTCATTGTAAGAGATGGCTGCAATTATTCTTCAACTTTCCACATGACTAGAGGAAAGTTATCTGATACCACTACGATGTACCTAAATTGGAATCTAGGCACATCAAATCAAAACTCAGCCAAAGTCGCTAAGCTCTGAATACCACTATGATGTCCCAACCAAGGATGGCCTGAAACATCAAATCAATATCTATGAAATAAGTCCTTTGGTATGATTCTACATATATTATATAAATTTCAGCACGATTATTGTCCACTTCTGGCTTGTAAGGAAGACACACTAACTCAAGGGGGCAAAGGAGAGGCTAAAAATGGGGTTTCTGAAGAGTAGGAGACTTTGGAAGATAGGGAAATGTTATGGAAGGGGTATTTGTTATCTATAATATCAATATCTGTAACAAGAATGTCTTCATAAAACTATAGAGGTTGATTTGGCTGTTTGGGACTCGAGGAGTGGAATTTAGCAGTTTGGGACTACAGAGTTTCCTTGTATTAAACCTGATTTTAACCAGGTAAAAAGAGATAAAATTTCCTTTATGAAGGTTGGATATGAACCAATTTTATGTCTAGTCTCCATATATGGTCTCGTATTTTTTATTGGATGAGCAAAAGTCACATTTTTTTATCAAAATGCCAAAACTAGTCATATTTGGATACTGAAAGAATCGAAGAAAGAAGGAAGGGGGGAGGATATGAATGGAAGGACGAGATTTTATGCATTTTATGGATGTATATGTACTATGTAAAGGTACACGAATTCTTAGGAATTAACAAGGGTGCATTTTGGTGATTTGGGAGTGAGACAGAGTAGCATCGGATGAGGAGAAAGAGACAATGTTTCTAGCCTTCCAAATGGAACAAGAGGATTAAAACTTTCTGTAAGAGTGGTATGTAAAGGTAAAAATAGATTTCAATGTTCTGATGCAAGAATTATACAAGGGTTTGGAAACACATTTTTCTTTTAAATATCTTATTGCCAAAAGTATGAAATTGTGCACATTAAAATAGAGAGAGATGGTAGAGAAAACTTGGCGATTCACTTCATCAAGAATACTTTGCACAACGTATTGGTACCATTTATGTTTCAAAATCATATACTTTTGAATTCTACTCTAAGGCTTCTGGGTACACCAGCATATGCAAACTATATCCTTTTACTAGCTTTTGGACAAAATAGGAAATAAAGAGACACAAGATGAACCAAATGGAGATTCTTATTATTATAAGGGTTCCAAATGGTCCATGTACATTGGTAGGGATGTGCTAAGAGCAGCAGTGATAGCACAACATGTAACATAAATCAAGAGAAGGAGAATAGATAGAAGATAATAATGGACCATATTCCTTTGCTCAAAACAATAGAACCATCACAAAGCTCGAACCTGAATACACCTGCATGAAATAAAAATAAGAAGATATAATGCGTGACACTAGTCGATGAACTCCTACATATGGAGGTAGCACGAGTATGAAAGTGTAATATAACAAGAAGCAGCTAATAGGACCATGAAGTACAACCAAAACCCAACATCAGTACTAGATCAATATATCTCAATGAGAAGAGCAGGATTCTATACTCCACTTCACCAATGCATTGGTTACTTAGATGCATAAAGGGGCCATCACCCAACTATTGTCAAGGGGAGCATCACCCAATACTAGGAAGCTCAAAGAATTCCTCACACACAATATCCAAACACATAATCATAAAACATCCTTTTCCATTTTCCTTTACCTCTTTTATATATTGAGATGTCTGCAACACCTTGGGAAAATACCATGGGCCAAGAAAACCATGTTCCAAAATCACCTTTATCCAATACCATAGAAAAATACCATGGAACACTCCAAAAATATGCACTCAGTAATTATTGTTCCACTATCTTCATAAATGCACCTCTTTTTACCCATATTACTCATTTAATTCCCAACTGCTTTCATAATTCTCTCTTTTACTTAATTAAGTGGGAAAACATTTTTCAACTTATCCCCCATTTGAATTAGGGGTCTCAGGACACCAAATAATCCCATAATAATTACTTTTGATAATCGTAGAATAATTTAACTTAGGCAATTTAATTATTTTAGCCGCCACATGACAAACTCACAAGTCTGGAGAATGACTCCTGATGATGTACATTCAACAAGATAATATAATTTTAAAGGATTGTCAAGATCTGATAGCCCGGGAATGTCTAATCTCTACTTTTAATTTTTAAACACATGACTACCTTTCAATCTAAAAAAATGCATTTGGGAGTATATGGACCTATCTCTTTTAGGGAATCTTTGATAACCCCATAATTCCTTCATTTGTGGGAAGTGTCCTCAGTGTTCCATGATGAAAATCCTCAGGTATTTCATGTTTTTTTGTGGACAGTTTCGTACGTGTTTTTGTCGAATAATTAATAGGACAACTAACTAGAACACGGTATAAAATTATTATTTATAAAATTTAAAATAATAAAAGTTACAAATAAATATAGGAGTAAGCTACTCTCTCAACAATTTGCACCCAGGGCCCACTTGGAGCCATCGAGAGAGCCCTAATGACATTTCGATTAGTCTCTGATTGTCATCTGGAAACAATTAACAAATGGAAAAGCTGGAGCAAAACAACCATCTCACCGCATACTCCTTCCGATGTGCGTACCACCATAGCCTTAAAACGAATCAGGCGTATCTTGTTAATGCACCATGATATTGAAAATGTCAAGATAGCTAAAGGATCCTTATCGTATTCGATTGGATTTTAGATATGCATTGCAAACCATATTTTTATTGAAACCAAGTGTCTCACTCGTTGAAGTACGATATTGAGTTATTAATTAAAGGTGAATCAAATTCTGAAGCAATTCCATATTTTTATTGTGCGTATAACACGCGTGAGGAAATAAAATCGGTATAAAATCTTGTAGCAACCAAATGCATGCTAAGTTTTATGATTCGGGGGAATTTATCTCTATTAAGAGCTTGGATTTTACTTTTATATAGGCATATTAAAATGGTAAAAGTAAGATAAACTTATAAGATGATGCACTCTCGATTTGAAAACAAGAACCAACACCAATAAATTGATCGATCAATGTTTCTTATGAATATTCATTTCAATGTACTCCCCATGAATGCTCTACATTAATAGGTACATCACTACCTTGCTTTCTTTTCTGAATCTTCTCTCTTAAGGTAGGTGGCCACACTTATTATTTATGCACATGCAGACACTTAATCCATAAAATTAGAGACAATCAACTCTATATATAGTAGGAGGGTGCTATTAGGGTTTTAGGCTCACCCTTAAAGAAAATATATACAATGAATGAAATAAAGAGGTACACCAACATAAGTGACCTTTTAGGTTCCTTAGACGTGTTATACACAAAGAAAAAATATGAAATTTCTTTAGGATTTGTTGCGTCTTTAATTAATAACTAGATCTCCTACTTTAACGGGTTAGACACTTATGGGTTTTAGTGAAAAGAACGATTGCAATACATAAATAAAATCCAATCGAATAAAATAAGGATCCTTCAACTATCTTGACCTCTCCTTACAATGGTGCATCAATTGGATACACTTGATTCGTTTTAAGGCTATGGTGGTCCTCAAATCAGAAGAAGCATTCACTAATATGGTTGTTCTGCTCCTTCCTTTCCTTTTGCTAAGTGTTTCCATATGACATCCTAAGATGGAGAGAAACACCATGAGGGATCTCTCAATGGGACCTAGTGAGCCCCGATGCAAATCGTCGAGAGAATACCTTACTCCGTTAATATATTTTGATTAAAATTGTTTTATAATTATCTTTTAAAAATATTCACATAAAACTAAGACAATAATTATTAATGGTTCACCTTTGGTCTTTTCTAGGATGATAATATTTTTTTAAAACCAAATCTCTATAAATCGACATGAACTAAACTCATAAAAAGTGTAAAGATAAAATTTGTACATTAAATATCGACAATTATGGATTATTGCCCAGCTAGTGCAACTTATCACACCAATGCTTCTGTCATAGGGTTATAGTTTACTTCCTATGATGCTTTTGTCTCGCAATTAACAAGATCGCCAATGCTTTTATTGGGCCGTTACAATTTCTTTCCCCACTTATTAACTTGTCAATGCCCACGTCGCACCAACATTGGTGATGCTTTTATCTTACAAAGAAAATGAGCTTGAGCCCCTCTTTCATTAGATATGTGGAAACTAAATTAAACATCAGATTCAAATTTAAAATTAGGATTTTATAAACTAAAATGACTACATAATTTAAATGAATTGATCTAAAGTTAAATGGTAATACTTAAAATTTTATAAAAAAGTTAAATAATAAATGAGATTTAAATTGAAGTTAATATTTTCCACAAGAATATAAACACAATTCATAAATAGAAAATCCAATCATTGTCCTTTATTTTTAACACAAATATATTATTAGAATTAAACTATTATTAGCTAACCATTTTTATTTCATTCAATATTCAAAGAATAACCATATAAATCCACACATTTAAACTTTATCTTTTCATAATCATACGTGAGGAGGGTGAGTTATGAACCACCAATATTTTGAACAACATTTCAACCATATCTTATAACTAATTTCACTTGTTTTGGATTCCCTTTAATTTCACTTGTTTTGGTTTCCCTTTCTTTTTTTTTGAGTCCATTGTATGATATTGATTAAGTATTAGATATTTTAAATATAAATTAATTATATTATAGGTTAAATATAAATTAATTTTACATAAAATAATATTAGAATATTATTTTAATTTTAGATTAATTAAATATTACATGTTTTATATATAAATTAATTATATTATATATTAAACATAAATTAATTTTTTAAATATAAAATTAAATATTTAAAAAATGAAGAAGTTGGAGAGACTCAAAATGAGGGTTAGGGTTTTAAAGATTTCAATTTATGATGGCTTCAATTGTTGGGGTGGCGACAAGTGAGATGGAGGGTGAATGTGGATCAGATGTGGCTTCCAAAAAGAGTAAGAAGCTTATTTGGGCTGAGTGGAGCAATATGGTTGTTGATTTTCCTCATGACTAGATTCTAGAGTGTGCGATGTTAATGAGAGACTCTTCAAGTTATGGTTATTTCTATGGAAAGAATCCTCCTTCTCCAAGTATGTGTTTATGGCTTAAGGAAGCTTGGGGTAGCCTTTTGTCTAGGATGGTCAATACTTCACTTTTGAAGATGGATTTTTTCCCTTTCATTTGCAATGGTTTGGAAGATCGCCTTGTCGTTTTGACAGTGGATCTATGGTGCTAAGGTGAGGTGGACTTGGTTCATTTTACCTAGGTAAAATATTTTGACTCCTATGCTTTTAATGATCCCCAACTTTTGTAGGTTGATCTGGTGGGTTTTCTGCATCATTTTTCTTATTTAAAGGTTTTGAAGTTTATTAGTGATTTGGTGGGTGAGTTTTAGAGAACCTATTATGAAAACCTAAATAGGGAAGGGGTACTTCACATACTTTTTCATATTCAAATTAATGGTGGTCTTCTTGACAAGTTCTCTATAGAGTGTGGGGATAAAAGGTGGATCTAAGAGATTAACTATGATAAAAATTATTTTCAAGTGTTGTTTTTTCATCTTATTTATATCATATTGTATAGATTGTCCAAGGAGTTTATGTTCCTACAAAAACTGTTGGTTGACTACATTTTCACTTGGTTTTGAGGTGGTTGTGTCCTCTACTAGCCACGATAAGGTTCTCTCTCCCTTAGGGGGTGGAGTATCGTTGGTTCATGATGGTTCTATTGATTGTTGTGAAGGTGTTGTGCATCCTAAGGAGTTAATCCATGTTCCTGAGATTAAAGTTGTACTCATCTCTGAGGGCATGTTGGATATCATTATTCTGAGGATCCATGTTCTTACCATGGAGGGATTTGAGGATATTTCATAGAGTATATCTATTGTGCATTCATTGCCTCATGTGCTTTATTCATCATCACAGTTTTTTCAAATATTTCTTGTTTTTGGGGTAGCAGAGTCCTTTAAAAGCATGCAGTGTGGGTACTCGTTGGATGCAGAATTTAAATCTGCATGCAGTGAGCTCTCTAGCTTGAGATTTGAGTAAAAACACAGGGATATATGTTGAAAATACGAACAAAAAAAAGTTTTTTTAATGACAAATATGTCAAGTCAGCCATTATGGTTGACTCATTTTATTGAAATTCTATTAGTTATTGAATTCCAACTCACAAGAATTTATTGTTGGCTCATTTTCTTATAAGGCCCATTTTAGACCCCAAATTTCCTCTAATAGGCTTGCTACGTGTAAGCTTGTAGTTCCCTAGTTCCTTGTGGAAATCATGCCTTCGGTTAGGTGGAACGTTGTAGCGACATAGCTAGTTGCAGTGAAGCTTCTTCTCAATATAAGTATTTTCTTGTGTGTTTAACCTCTTCAATGTATTTATTTAATGAATGTTATGAACATATAGAATTCTTGCAATATGTTGTTGCCGATGTATTTGGATTTGTTATGCATCTGTATATATTTTATTTGCATAGCATTTTGGTTTATGTTCATGGGCCCAAATTGCCCATTTCATTTTGATAGTACCAACAATAGTTTAGTCGTGTTTTCTCTCGGTGGTTAGAGAAGAGGGGACGTGACAGTGTGGTATCAGAACAATGGTTACAACATTGGGCCTGAATGGGCCAAGTTGAGCAGTTGACAGAGGAAAGATTGCCCTCGGTGGTCAGCAGTAAAAAGAAGCAAACATAAAACTTTTCAAAAAATTTCTAAGTATGACTATGTCGACTAGGTTGGTCGAGTTGAGCCAATACATTTCAGTTGGGTTGGCTGAGTTTCTCCAACAATATTGCAGTGACTGTGTCGGCATGATAGTCTAAGATGAGCTGACGAGAAAGAGAAAGAAAGGGAAAAAAATTGAATTTTTTTTAAGTGTTCAAAGTTACAGTGTCAGCTGAGTTTTTCGAGTTTCTCTGATATATGTCAGCTGAGTTGGTTGAGTTGTGTCGATGTGTGTCAGGAGAACTCGATGAGTTTCGCTGATACATCTCAGCAAGGGCTGCTAAGATCGCCTGTTGAAACAAACTGGTAAGTTTGCCGAGGAAGGAAGAAAGAACAATTTCCAAAATTTTTCTAAGTATGCACATGTCGAAAAAACTTGCGGAGTTTTGTCGATGCATGTCGGATGAAATCAGTGAGCTTCGTCATTGTGTGTCGAGAGAACAAGGAAAGTTTCACCGATGCGTGTCGGGCGAAAAAAATGAGATTTGTTGATAAAGAAAGAACTCAGAAAAAATTTCAAAATTTTTTCTGAGTGTCGAAATTTTCTCCGTCGGCAAGAAAAGTTGAGTTTTACCGATGAGTGTCGGGTGAACTCGGAGAGTTTTGATGACACATTAGGAAAAAAAAACAGAGTTTTGTCGAAACATCAAAATTTTTTTGATGAGTTTCACCTATGAAGAAAAGAAGAAAAATTTTCAAAATTTTCCGAAGTGCTGAAATTTCGTGTCCATAGAAAAAGATGAGGTTTTGCTAATACGTCGGATGAACTTGGTGAGTTCTACCGACACATCGGAAGAAAATGACGAGTTTTTTCGATCAAAAGAAAAGGGAATTTTTTGTCAATATGTGGCGAGAAAACGCGATGAGTTTTGTCAACACGTTGGGAGGAAAAGGTGAGTTGCACTGACATGTTGGAAGGAAAACCTGATTTTCGTCGATCGAAAGAAAAAGCTGAGTTCGCCGAAACAGAGAATTTCAATAGGTTTTTTGGTGGGATTTACAGGTACCAAAAAGTTGAAAATGGCAGTGAATTTATGTGTCGGGTTGCATGAAAATCATCGTCATCCCCCTTGACCCCCATCATCCCTCTGAGACAGTCATTGTTGTGGAAGAAAAGTATATTGTTATCACTCCAGGAAACTCCTATAGGTTGTATCTTGAGGATGCCTGGTAACTTACAATGTTTTTAGGGTTTTCTGATATGGATCAAGTCAGGTGACCTATATAACCTTTCCCCTCTCAAGGCATGCATGAAACTCACTCAATTATAAGGCTTTTAGTTACAAGTACTTAGACATTGACAATAAGGTGAAGGGATGGAGAACTCATCAGGCTACCAAATTTACACACAAAACACATGCATATAAATGGCTAAATCATGATAAGGATGGCACTTATAAATCAAATTGCACTAACACACCAATAGGATGATAGCTATCAACTATGAATCAATTTGAAAATGACCTAAATACACATTCAGGCATAAGTACAGTAAAGACATAGATGATGGTTGAACAAATCATAACAAAAGAGCTTGTATTCAGAATAAGTAAAATGAGAAGCTGAAAGCATTATAGGTTTATAAATCCCCGAAGTTGAAGGTTTTTTATAAAAATAGTATTAGGATTTATAACCTTTTACAAAAAATATATAGATCCTAAAACCTCGATCTGTTTTTTACAAAAATAAACAAAGTAACAGTTTTTTGGAAATTAGGGTTTGAAACCCTACCTAACTACTTGTCTAACTATAATGAAGATTAAGTTCAGCGAATGACTATTAAATAACTGAAGCAATGCTGGTGATCACTAGTGCTGGTCCTCTGCCAATTAGACCACTGATTTCCCTTTTACCGCTAGGGTTGGTGCCCTTTAGCGTGGTTATGTCCTAGTGGATCTCACACAGACTTTTTCTGATGCGTCCCTCAACGCCTTTTATCTTCAGATCACGTCCATGAACCATCTGTAGTTTCCCAAAACCAGTATTGTATGCCAAAACTTGACTTTAAGCCTCTGTCCACTTTCGGTGGTTAAGGGGCTAGTCTATCAGAACCATTAGCTGCCAAAAGTGGCGCTTTCGGTGGCTAATGAACTGCCCCAGCATCTGCCTAAGCCATCGAAAGCCCTGTTTTGCAAAAATTATTAGGGTTTCTTCAAAAATGTACCTTCAGGCCTATTTTCTCAGTCTTACTCTTCTACAGGGTTCGTGATAGGAGTGTTAACAGCGCCTTGGCTAGCATCAGCAGGCTGGAGACTGATGGCTGCTTCAGTTAGGGTTGATAAGTATAGGTGGATGCTAGGGTTTGCTTTGGCTTCCTTCAGCTGCAACCTTTGGAGCCTAACCATCTTGTATAGTCTGGTATTTTCCTTAAGGTATCTTGTGTTCAGCCTTTTCAAGAAGATGTATCTTTCTCTCTGTTCTAGGTAGGACTTGTGTAGTAGCTTGTTCCTCTTGGTCAAGGTCTCATTATTTCTCTTTATTTCTCTTTCCAAGACCTCTATTTCATAAACCTGCCTCAGTAGATGATTGATATTTTGACTTTTAGGTTCGCTAGAGGAAGCCCTTTCTGTTGGTTCCTCTTACTCCTGTGGTGTGGGGGATGACAATGCTTTAGATACTGGTACAATTTGCAGAGCTAGGGATGCATCCTCTTCTTTCTCTTCCTCAAAATCTGAATAGGGTAGATTTAAGACATTCTCATGGTGTGCTTCTACCTCCTGACCTTTCTCACTGAAGTCCAAATTCCTTTTTGTCTTCTTGGTATTGGAAGAGGAGGGAGGTTGTTATGTTGCTGCTGCTGGGGAAATGGCCCTCCTACTTCTTCTCCCACTCCTTGGGGTGTTGGATTTCTTGGCAGGAGACTTCCCTTTCTCCTATGGCTGAAGGCCTATCTCAAAGCCATTCCAAAATAGAAAATAAGGCCAAGCCATGTTTCTTCTCTTCAACAGCTCCTGGACCAATAGTTGGATAAGACCATGGTGGGATAGCCTGCCAACAATCTTGGATGGCTGGGCTTTTACTTGATGTGCCATATTACCTAGACTTCTGTGTAAATAAAAGGGTATATTAAGAGGGTTTTTACTTGTGAAGTGATTCATGAGCTTGAAGTGGTAGATCATTACTCTATTATATCTCCCTTCACAGGTTAAATAGACCACAATGGCCTTCAGCAGCTGCTGCCAATTCTCTTCCATCCATGATGATGGCACACTCTTCGTCCATATTATTCCTCTATGCCCAGGCTTGAGGTAAGACTTGAATTCCACCTCTTTTGGTATAGTGGTCTTGCACCATTTCTCTCTTATGGAAGGGAGTTCTATCACCTCTGAGATTAGTGCTTCATATATGAGAAACTCCTCCTTTCCTATGACTACTTTTGAACCACCAAATGACAGGGCAAAAGATTTAGCCATTTGCTGATGGAAACCTTGTATTTTTTCACAGAACTTGTAGCATCCCACCTCGTGGAAAAGTTTGCAGACCTCTGGATGTGCCTCTAAATAACTGATATCACCTAGATCCTTCCTGAGAGCTGGTCCACTCTTATTCATCCTGATGGGCGTATCTCATGGGTACCTGCAAAACAGTTTTTAGACTTTGTATACAGTGGTTTTCCTTTGCCCCGTGTTCAACTGTTTAACCATCGAAACATAGCTTTTCAGTGGCTAATGAGCTATAATAGTCCTTGCCTAAGCCACCGAAAGCTATAACTTGTAAAATTTTCATCCAAATAAAAAACAGAGGCTTTCAAATTGTCAATGATACTCATATCTTTCCTTACACGAGAATATTCTTCCTACCATCAAAATAAATTTATTTTGGGAGATAACATATATGGTTGACAAGTTGTCAATATATGATTTTTCCAAATGCAGGTAATAAATTTATAAATTCATGAGAATATTATGCATCTAACAATGGTGTTCCTAAACACATTTTGTAGAGTCATAGTGGATATTCAAACATTGGTCTTGGTCCGACCAAGAAGGTCAAAGAAGATCAACGCCAAGAATATTAACAACATGGATGATGCATAGGATCCCTTTGGACATGAGGAAGATGCTATGGGGTAAAAGCCAAGAGATCTACAAGAGAACAAAAAAACACTCTAATGTTGGACATGTGGAGGACCTCATTTGCGCAGGAGTTGTCCATATAGGGAAGGGTATGCAAGGACAACTTACAATATCCAAGAAACTAAAACTGAAGCTGATGGGAAGAAGGAACAAGAGAGTTCCCCAGATGGTGCAACTACCATAAGAAGCCCGAGGGTAGAATTGCAGAGAGGAAAATAAAAGAATGATCAAGGCTATGGCAGAGCAAAGCCAGTTGACTACATTCATGCTACAAATTTTGGTAGACCTTCAAATGCAGATAAACTATGGGCATCAGTTAACAGAGATAGAAATGAGTAGGAGAAATTCCCACAAGAAGAATGAGAAGCTTAACCTAAGGAAGAAAGGTTTTAAACCTTCTCACCTCCTAAATAAGCAAAGGAAAACATCACAAGCTGTGATTAAGCCAGCGATAGTGATGAGGGAAAGGTCAAGGAACCCACTCAAGTGTTGGGGATGTGGAGGAGACCATCTGATTAAGTATTGTTCACATAAGAGTGGGAATGAAAGTCAATACCATAACACCAAAGAAGCTGAAACTGTGGGTCAAGAAGCAAGGACCATTCCTAAATTTTGTGCAGTGTTGGAAGACCACCGGGAATATCATTAATGAACTGTGGTGGAAGTTGAGGGTGTGACTACTGAGCAGATTGTTTATGTTTTGATTGACCCTGGATCCACTCACATTTATATCACCCCTAGACTTGTTGAGATGTGCACTTTGAATAACTCAAAGCATAGAATATCATGGTTAGTCTAACTAGCCACTGGAACCAAGAAGAAGGTCAGTGAGGTGGTAAATGAATACCCATTGGTCATGGATGGGTTAGTCACCTATGCAGATCTGAATGTTCTGCCACTTAGATCCTATGATGTCCTCATTGGAATGTATTGGTTGGAAGCACACAGAGAAAAGGTTGATAGTTACAACAAGAATTTTGAGTGCTTGGATGAAGAAGGAAATCGAAAGGTTGTGAAATGCATTCCAAAAGTGATCTCGAGTAGACAGATTTCAACAATGTAGCTGAAGAAGTTTTGTGGGGAAAGTTGCAGCGTGTATGCAACTCATGTTTTGGAGGCAACAGATAATGAAACCCCTAGGTTGGAGGACTTTCATGTGTTGCAGGAATTCAGGGATGTTTTTCATGATGAAGTTCCAGGGATTTCTCCAAAGAGGGATATTGATTTCACTATTTAACTTGTGCCGGGAGTAGCACTAATGTCCAAGACACCCTACAGGATGAGTACACTAGAAATGCTAGAGCTGAAGATGCAACTGCAAGAGCTGTTGGAGAAGAAGTGTGTCATGCCAAGTGTTTCCCCATGGGGAGCACCAGTTCTGTTTGAGAAAGAGAAATATGATACACTCAAGTTATGTATTGATTACACACAGTTGAACAAAGTCACTGTGAAGAACAAGTATCATTTTCCTAGGATTCATGACCTCTTTGATCAAATGAGAGGAGCAAAGGTGTTTTCCAAGATTGACTTAAGGTATGGATAAAATCATGTAAGAATCAAGGATGAGGATCTTCATAAGACAACCTTCAGAACAAGGTATGGACCTTGTGAGTTTGTAGTGGTACCATTTGGTCTCACCAATGCACCAACTACATTTATGTGCCTTATGAATAGTTTTTTCAACAGGTATCTGGACAAGTTTGTTCTTGTTTTCTTTGATGACATTCTTGTTTATTCTAAGAATGAGGAAGAACATGTGGAATAGTTGAGGGTGATTTTGAAATTGCTCAGGAAGCATAAGTTGTATGCAAGGTTGAGAAAATGTGACTTCTACAAAGATATAATTCATTATTTGGGTCACAGTATCTCAAATGAAGGAATATATGTAGACCCTGAAAAGATTGAGGCCATTATGAGTTGGCCAACTAAAAGAAAGGTGACCAGATGTAAGACCTTCAATTGAACTTGCAGGATATTGCAAGAGGTTCACTGAAGGATATTCAGCAAGTAAAGTTGAGTATATGTATGGGTTGAGAAGGCATGCATGCGAACTTGCAGTCCCATGAGGAGGTGACCCTCGTGCGTATATACATACATATCAGAACTTCTTGAGGGATATAGGAAGAATGACTTGAACAAAGCAGTATGGATGTAACCAATGAAACCAAGTAAATAATCTACAATGTGCTATGAGAAGGATCTCATGACTGGAATCTAATCTCTGAACAGAACAGATTTTAAATTTCAGATTTCAAATTTTTGTTGTTGATTGTTATTGACTGTTTTCCTGATCTAAATGGTGTCAAGATGACATGTTGTATGTGAATGTCCAGGTTTTGGGCAACATGTGTAATTAAAAGGGATAAATTCTCAAACTTGCAAAATCCAAATAATATGAGGATGGCCTCATGGTTGCAAAAAAATCTGATTTTTCTGTGGGAAGCAGAATTGTGAATTTGGATTTTTATTTAACTATCAATGTTATTGATTATTTGATATTTGGAAAATCATGTATGCATGAAATAGATTTGAAAATATATGATTGAAATTTTTATGATGACATTTCGTGTGAACTGCATGCTTGTATGTAACGTAGGTGAGATGATGAAAGTATGCCCTTGGGTTACATAACTTCTCAGAAGGATGTGTCTGGGACACATAGCGCCTCTGAAGGATGTACTTGGGGTACATGGTTCTCAGAAGGATGTACTTGGGGTACATAGATTCTTGGAAGGATGTGTTTGAGATAGATGGATCCTTTGGAAGGATGTACTTGGGTACATGGATTCTCCCCCCAGCCATCTAGGCATTGGTATGCATCACTAGGGACAACGAGGGTGTAAGACATCTTATTAGACTTCTTTCCACACCCATTCACGTCGTAAGGGGACTGTCACGGGAGTGGGGGCTCCATGAAGAGAATAACCCCTAGGTATTATGGTGTCTGGAAAGGAAGCGCCTGAGTATTGGTGAGCACTTGGAGGAGGTACTAGGCCATTAAGCTAGAGTTTCCATTGAGAACCCAAAGAAGTGTTAGGATCTGGAGCAGAGCTGAATTTGAGCACCCAAAGAGGTGTAAGGATTTGAAGCAGGGCTGACCAAGATCTCGGTTGAGAGATGCTATACAGATAAGTATTTGGTTTACTTATCAATATTTTGTTGTTGTTGATTTTTTGTAAATACACATGAGTATATGATGAAGCCATGGTTTTGAAAATCTTGTTATAGATTGCATCCTATAGGAATGAATATGACATGTGAGTTAAGTCACTGTGGTGTCCAGAAAGGAAGCACCTAAGCTTGGTGAGCACCTAGAGGAGGTGTTAGGCTCTTGAACAGAGTTGTCATATCTCGGTTGAGAGATATTGTCACAGGTGATCCGTGCTTACAAAAACTTGGATACCTTTTAATGCACACCCTAGAGAGCATTGGAAGGGTGAGTACACTCGAAGGACTGTATATAAGAGAAGAGGTACCATCGTTGTGTGGGGTGGGGTAGGTGTTGTGGGTACCATGGTTGTATAAAGCCAAGTCAGATACATGTGGAGCCAAAAGAAGATACTTATGCAGATAAGTATTTGAATTACGTGTTGATTTTATGTCAATATACATGTGCATGTGATTAATCTATGATTTTGGAAAATCTTATGAACACTAACATGAGAATTGACTCATTGCTTGGGAATTGAGCATAGGTATTGTTGGTTGCCAAAGACATTGGAAATGTTCCAAATTGAGGAGAATGATTCTCCAAAACCCATAAAAAGATATGTGGTGTGTATTGATGCATACAATCAAGGACTTGGAAGAGTTCGTATGCAAGACAACCACGTAGTGGAACCAAGGAAGAGTTCTAGATCGTGCCATTAGACAGGTAAAGGTGCAGATGAAGCGCTACTGTCTAGAAGAGGCTACATGGGAGCTGGAGAATCCCATGCGATTGGCGCATCCATTTTTGTTCAATTTTGCAGAGCACTGAGGTAGTTCCAATGTAGCATTTTGTTCAGTTTTGATGAGCACAGAGGACAGTGTTGTTAAAGGGGGAGGGGAATGTAACACCTCGGTTTTGACCCTAATTGCATTAAATTGTAAATGATGTAAATGTCGTATTAAATCATGGTGAGGAGCTTAAGGAAAAGGCCCCTCCATGGATTTTGCGTTGTATGTTTCAGCAATTAAACTCGATACAGATGGTATTCATGCTAGCCAACTTACAATATAATTTTGGAACATCATGTAAATACGCAATTAATAAAAATACCCACACCTATCTATGTCAATGCAACATTAACAGAGATGGGGGCATGATTTCACAAGGAATAGGGGGGGGTATTCAGACCTATGAGCCAATAGTGTTGAGCCAAATGTCAATGGGAGAACCCATAAAGTGGTCAACTACCCATTTTTTCTTTTGTGCCTAGTCATTTAGTAATTGGTTGGGGTAGTTAATGCCTTGGGATGGGAAGAGTATGGTAGTCAAATTCGTATTGGGGAAGCCACCCATTTTTGGGAAAACAAATTTTGACTTAGGGGGTAAGTAAATACTTGGAAATGGAGGCCCAAGCCATTATGCACCCACGGTGTTTTTCTCTCTCACGCAGCTGGAGTTCTTGTGCATTTCCCTTCACAATTTTGGCAGTTTTCTTCATTTTCTCCATGGCTAGGAGGTCGTTTTTGTAATGCTCAGTGGTTGGGCTTTCTCCTTCATAATTTTTTTTCCATTTCCTCATTTTCCCATGCCCAGAAATCTGTTTTTTGTATTGCTGAGCAAATGGGAAGAAGAGAACCACGATTTTGGGGTTTAAGGCAGTTTTTTTTCTCTTGGAATGTTCATAGGAGTTTTCTGAGCTCAGATTCACAATTTGGGTATGAATGGAGATCATTTTTTCCTCTATGAAGCCATTAAACATTTCCTGAAACTATTTTCTCACCTACGTCGTTTTTCCCCATTTACCATTTCAATTTTTGGTTCCCAAGATGTTTTTGTCCATACCCAGCAATTGTATTTTGTTGTGAAGTGCATCATTGTGTTGGCTTGGCTGAGTAAGTCCAAGGATCCCATCTGTTAGATGCTTTGACTGTGTTTGGATGTGATCGTTGGCTTGGATGAGTAAGTCCAAGAAACCCATATGTTATTGTCTTGTTTCCTTAGCAGTCTGAGAAACCCATCTGTTAATTGGTTTGACTATGCCTTGATGTGAAGGTTGGATTGGATGAGTAAGTCCAAGGAACCCCTCTGTTACTTGGCTAACTGTATTTTGATGTGAAGGTTCGGTTGGATGAGTAAGTCCAAGGAACCCATGTGTTATTGGCTTGTTGCCTTAGTAGCTTGTCAAACCCAATTGTTTATTGGCTTGGCTGGACAGTCTTTGAAACCCAACTGTGTGTTGACTTGACTGTGGGTGTATGGTCTTGCTGTGTGTAAGCTTGTTGTTCCCTAGTTCCTTGTGGAAATCATGCCCAGCTCGAGGGTGGAAGTGGTGTTGATAGATTGATGAGCACCCTAGCCTACAGTTGGGTGGAACGTTGCAGTGACATAGCTAGTTGTGGGGAAGCTTCTTCTCAAGATTAGTATTTTCTTGTGTTTAACCTCTGCAATGTATTTGTTTATTGAATGTTATGAACATATAGAATGCTTGCAATGTGTTTCTTTCGTTGTATTTGCATTTGTTATGCATCTGTATATATTTTATTTGCAATGAATTTTGGTTTATGTTGATGGGGCTAGATTGCCCAGTCCGTTTTGATAGTACCAGCAATAGTTTAGTCGTGTCCTCTCTTCCTGGTTAGAGGGGAGGGGACGTGACACATAGAAAAAGTGCAAATCAACGTTTAAAGGTTTGATTGACGGATCTATGTTGGGGTTACACCAACTTATTTCACTACAGATCTTAACAGATCTTAACAGGAGGTTGGGAATGCATCAATGCGAAGCTTGCAACTTATTAGAGAATTCACTTAGCCATGAAAGGTGTCGTTTTGGATAATCATCCTCCTAACTGTCTCTGTTGTGTTCTCGTTTCTTCGCTGCTGGTGTGCATTATTTCCACTCTGTGAAAAGGCTTACCCATACAAGGATTAGACCATAAGCTCTGATTCCATGTTAAAGATTACAAATACCATGTTAAAGATTACAAGAGAAGCCAAACAAGGACCAAAAAACACACTAGGAAACACAATGGGCATATTGATTGCCTTCTCATTATTAAAAACAACATATATAAGACTACATCACAACAATACCATGAGCCAATACTATGGGCCAGAAAATACTATGAGTTTCTAATTAATGATGCGCACCCTCGACACTACATTCTTCAACCATTTTCAATTTTCCATGGAAAAAAAGAAGTGATGATTGTGCCGTTCTGGGACCTTATTAAACTAAAACGTTCGTAGCCATAAAATACCCAGTGCAACTATCAGAAAGTAATACCCTTTGCCCTAATGCTAAGCCTAGCACCTAAAGGTGCAACAGACACGAGAATCATGAAGCCAGAGTTCGTAGAATGCTGCACATCATATATGTGCAGGCGCCTAGTTGGCATCTTCTCTAAACACTAGGTGAACATCAAAATCACTCAAATTTCTCTAAACACTAGGTGAACATCAAAATCACTCAAAGGATTCCTGGCCAGAATTAGTATTGCATGTTGCCTTTCGTCATCACCATGTGAATTATCTACGATACACTCACAGTTTTGAATCTCAATTGCGACAATGAACAAAGTAGATACTGATAATGGTCACATAATTTGAATGTGATACTATAAGGAAGATTGCGACATCCAATCAAACAATAGGGATTGAGAAGTTTAAAGAATACTGCTCTGATGGGATTATGCAGATTGTGAACAATGCCCGTGTAATTTGAATACGACATGATAACGACGCTTGCACCATCCAGGAATTGAGAAATTTAAACAACCTGATTCATATAGGATTATGTAAACCTGGTTCTTTTTTACTGCCAACATGACATAGAGTGTACGTTTAGAACCGTAAAACAAAATTTGGCAATGTTTCTTCGGAATTACATATCAAATATGGATCACAAAATTTGGCAATGTTTTCTTCGGAATTACAGATCAAATATGAATCACTGATGGACCGATTTATTCAGCGTTAGGCCACAACCCATGGTGGAAACAGGCAACCTTCCTACTTTCTGAACACCTTCTGCGAATATCACTCCCATTCCCATGAAGAAATGGGCCTCCAAATGGCAGTGGAAAATCCACACTCCCGGATTGTCTGCCTTGAACCGCAGAGCAGACCATCCGTAGGGAAACACCGGCACCGTATTACGAAGTGGAGGATTCACCAAGTTGTATTTCTTGGGGTCCTCTCGAGGATCGAACTTGCCGTCACCGAAACCGAGAATCCAGAAATCGTGACCGTGCAGGTGCCATGGATGGATCTCCGAATTATTTGCTCTCAGCGTGTTTGCATTCTGGAGAATTACATCTACCACAGAGTTGAGCTCGAATACGTACACGCCATTCCCTTCAATGGCATTAGGGTTAGTGGGAGGAACCATGATGTTGTAATCTTCAGGATGGTAGACGTCCTGAGGGGGCGTGGGGTCGTAGGCGCCTTGGATTTTGTATTTCATGGCGGGCAGATACGGAGTAGGAGGAGGAACCAGAGAGATGTTGTTGACGGCCCATTTTAAAAATCCATTAATCTTGTTCTGGGTGTTCAGTAGGATCAACTGTCTGGTGGGTTTCATAGGAGGAGGCTCTTCGTGTCTGCGGAGGGCCAGGAACTTCTTGGCGAGGGTCTTACTATAGCTAATGTCGTTCCAAAAAGGGCTGGGAGGAGGTGGATTGGTGGGCAGATTGGTTGAGGGATTGGGGAGATAGTTGAGGACGGCCAGGCCCGTCGGCGTCTTGGGTTGACGCCCTCTCACATTTACAGCTGCCCAATAGTTTTTGGAAGGATCCTGGTCGGCCCTTACAAAAACAGAGTACGATTCTCCGGAATACACGTCCAGATTATCGATCTCCACCGGTTCAACGTAGTGCCCGTCCGCCTCTACAACGGTCATCTTGTGTCCCTGGAAACCATGGAACAAATAGTTATAAGTTGATCATTTTAAGGTTTGATTAAGAGAAAGAAAGTAGACTCTGTGAATCTGTTATTTCACCTGAATCAGAAAATTGAGGGCGGATAAGGAGGCTACGCTCGCGATGCGTAGACGGTATGTCTTGCCAGGATTCACTGGTAGAATATACGGCGAGCAATGACTGCTGGTAGCGTTGCAAGATTTACTGCTGTCTATCGAGCAATCATATTTTCCTCGGCCCTCTATCAATAGGGACTGCAACATATTTGAACCACGGATTCAGTTCTATTAATTTGACTTCCAAGTTTCAATCAAAGAGGAGTAGGTATTCCAAGTTTCAATCAAATAGGAGTAGGCACACGTTCGAATAATACCTGAGGTTCGCCCACCCAGACGAAGGGATTGGACGAGAGGCCCACAGCCTGTTGGTAAGTGGTAGTGTGCCACCAGTCATTGAGGATGATGCTGAGTTCTCCGTCATAGAGGAAGGGCTCTGTTTTTGCGGAATCGACAATCAACGACCCATACAAACCGGCCGACCGCTGCAGACCGTAGTGGCCATGATAGAAGTATGTCCCAGGCTGTTCATATAGATATTGATATATTTAACGTTAGGTCATCGTCTTGTTACATAATGCCAAATGATAACCATATGAAGTTGTAACTGTAGAAAATAAAACAATGTAATTAAGCATACTCTGTCGACAACAAATGTGTAGTTGTAAGTCTCCCCCGGCTGGATCGCACATTGAGTTATGGAAGCAGTTCCATCGTTCCACGGAGTTCCGATCTGAGCCACAACATATACATATTATAAGAGCATATAGGGCTAACGACACAATCAATTGACAACCATTAGAATTAGTAATGGAATTCCTTGGTAGAAACAGAATCGTACCTGGCGAATTCCATGCCAGTGAATGACAACATTTTCAGTGGGCATCTGGTTGTGTAGTTCAACAACAATGGTGTCTCCTTCCCGAGCTCTGATCGTTGGACCCGGATACTGCCCATTAATGGAAATGATCGTTGCTTGCATACAATCAGGAGACCAGTCTTGGTAACTGAGCTCCCATTTATTGTGATTGACTGTTGCCTCAGAGACATACGCCACTGCCAAAATCACCATCACCGCAAACACAAACGAGGAGGCTCTGTTCAACAAGTGTGAATCTCTGGAGTCCATCTTTGCACAGTTCAAAATATGCTAGCCTCAAGCAACGGCAAAGAACACAAATGCAGACGAAACTGTTGCACGTCAAAGTTAAAAAAATCAGAATTAATACAGGATCATCTGCAAGAGAATTAGTCTAGAGAGGCAGTGTGGCCGTGTATAAATATCCAGAAAGCAACGGCCTTAGCAGAATGACCAACTAAGCTCTCTAAACCATTTTTGCAGCTCTGCACCTCTCATATTCTTCTCAGTGGCCTTTTTATAGAAAGCGCCCATTCCTTTTACGTCATTTATCAACATTGTCTGTAATTGCACCAACAACGAACGTTGGGTGTCGCAAGATATGGTTTATAAGGCATTGACCCGTCATCTCCAGTTTTTTCAGTCGAGAATTGAGCTTTGAGTGTGTTGGGAATATGTAATGTTTGTAAGAAAGGACCTGTGATGTGGACGTTTGCAAGAATATGTACTGTTTCTAAGAAATTACGTGTTATCATGTAGACGTTTCCAAGAATATGCACCGTGTGTAAGAGGACTTTTTCACTATAACATAAGTTCATATATTGTATATATTTTTATGGCGCAATTTTGGACATCTCGTTTTTATTGTTTGTAGATTTGATAAGGGTATATTGTTAGCATTAAGGGTTAGCTCAATTGGTAAGACTTGCGTACACTTTCTTGGTTTGGGGGAGGTCACGAGTTCGAGCCTTGAGTCCTTTGGGGTTAGGCCTTCTACTAAGATGGCTGGCGGTCGGTTTACCACCTCTACCATCCACGAATGTGGGGAAGTATTGATGGGAAACCGACCCTCTACCATCCACGAATGTGGGGAAGTATTGATGGGTTTCGGGTGGATCTGCTTTATTTAACAATCGATATAAAATTGATTCGAACATTTTGCTCTTTCCATAGACGGTAAATAAATATGATATTTGTCGTCTCAGAACAAGTACATCGTTTAAATTTAACAAAGTATAATGAATAAATAATATTGTATTGATACTTCACATTTTGCTCTTTCCATAGACGGGTAAATAAATGTGATTTTCTACAACTCAAACTCTAGGTGTGAGAGGATGTTGTTGATTTTATTTAACTGAAACTCTAGGAGTGAGAGGATGTTGTTGTGTCTCTTGATTTCCACGATGTGACAAGATTGACCAAATATTGGCGTGTGCTCACCTAATTGAATGGACGGTTGATATCATTTCAAAAACCACAGCCATTTCATGAGCTAAACTAATTTAATTTGAGTTGTTGAACTGTATTTTAAGAGCCATTTGATGAGCTAAACTAATTTGAGTTGTTGAACTGAAATTTAATGTAAAGACTAGTCCCATACCCACCTCGGATTCAATTCCATAGGTACGTGTTGTCCCATACATGATTACACCCTTTCTCTGCAACTGTGGTTTCCACATACATATTATTCATTCAACTGTGCAATGATTAATACTTTTACGATTTAGAAATTTTGGAGGGTCGTTGATCCTTTTGACGGCAGTGAACGTGTGCAATGACAGAAATCCAACTAAAACCAAGTCTTCTTATTAAAAAAAAAAAATTGCAATTATCCAGAGAAGGAAAAGCACCGCATCTAAAGCATGAAGTAACTACCCTAACACCACTAGGCCCAATAGAGAACACATGATCGAGATGAGAGGGGAATTAATCTTTGAAAAGTCATTTTACAATAATGTTGTTTTATGTGACCCACTTTTATAAAATAAGTAGGTTCACATTCACAATAACGATACTCTAAAATTGAATGCAAAAGTTAAAACTCTTTATAATTTCAAATGACTCACTTTTGTAAAACAAGTAACTTAAAATAGAAGTTGCATGGACTTTTTATAAAAGTAACTACCAAAGAGAAGAATTGAACTTGAGACCTCTTATTTAATAAAACAATTTTCAACCAGTTCAATATTTCGATCAACAAAAGTGGAGCTTTTAACCTCTTTTGTTTTATATGGCAACATTGGTTCAAGATCTCAATCACCATTGGAAGAAGAACATAAAAGAGATATGATACTATGTTGGCTATCACATGATATTTTTAAAAGATTGAACACCTTTAGAAACCACTCACAAAAACAAATCATAGATCAACTCGATCGATGTGCTTATCTAGTTTAAACACTTGAACAATGAACCACCCCATGACCCTAGATAGATAGATATTTGAGGAAATATTATTATGCACCCAACATGTGACCCTCCATGCTATTTAGATAGAGATTATGGACCAACTGGGTGTTAATTCACAAGTCAATGGTTGTTAATATTGAGGCACTTAGAATGAACCATTGGATCCCTCTGTATCTAGAACGTTTAATGACCATCCGATTACAATTATACAAATTCATACGAAAGAAGTTACACAGTTTACTTAAAAACACAATATAACAAGTTGATATTGACTAACTTGAACTTAAAAATCTCTACTAAAAAAAGGAAGATGATCATGAAATTGGAGATTCCCCCCATCTTTACTGAATTCAAAGGAGACAAAGAGATTAATGAATCAAAATAAATTGAGTGGATGGACAAAAAAATAAAAACAAATAAATCGATATCTCTATCAATAGAAAAACCAAAATGGCAAAAAATATTAATTATTGGCCAGAACAACAAACAACAGAAATAACAAATCTTCTCAAGGAATATTAAGATTTTTTTTCTAGAGATTACAAAGACTTGAAAGTTTTGGTGCAAGAAATGGGAGAGATGAAGATTGAAATCATGCATGATGTCAATCCTATTAAGAAACAACCATATAAACTAGCCCCTAAATACAAAGACAATGTAAAAAAGGAAATTGAAAATATGTTAGCCATTAGAATTATATACCCTATCAATCAGTCGAAAAGGGATAGTCCTATGGTTTTCCAACCAAATAAACATGAACCTAAGCGACATCGGATATGTTTCAATTTTAGAGGATTAAATAAAGTAACACTCATCGACTAGTTTTCGACACATTTCGCTTACAAAATTATTAATGAAGTTGTTGGTCATGAATGCTACTCTTTCTCAAATGGTCTCTTAGGATAAAACCAAGTACATATATAAAAGGAGTATGACCATAAGACTACATTTGTATGTCAATTTGGATCATTTGCATATAAATTTATGTCGTTTGAACTGGAAAATGCACCAGTAGTCTTTTGAAGAATTGTTATAAAATTCTTTCAGAATTTTTTTTACAAGACTATATGGTTGTCTATTTTGACAACTATACTATCTATACTATGCTTAAAAACCACTTCTAGTGGCTCCAAATGATGTTGGAAAGGTGTCAACAAATAAAACTTCCATCGAATATAAGAAATTTACTTTTTCCATGCCCATGATAGTAATTTTAGGTCATGTAGTCTATAAGGAAGGTATGAAAGTCGATTTGGAAAAAAACAAAGTTATTCTTGACTTAAAACCCCTCATTAGAGGAAATTTGGGGTCTAAAATGGGCCTTATACGAAAATGTGCCAAAAATATGTTCTTGTGGGTTGGAAGTCAAGAACCAATAGAATTTCAATAAAATGAGTCAACCATAATGGTTGAATTGACATATTTGTCATAAAAAAACTACTGTTTTTGTTCGTATTTTTGACATATCTCCCTGTATTTTTACTCAAATTTCGATCAAGAGAGCTCGCTGGATGCAGAATTTGATTATGCATCCAACGAGTACCCACAATGCATACTTTTGAAGGACCCGGTACCCCAAAAATAAGAAATACCTAAAAAAATGTGATGATGACATCATCATCACATTTTTTTAGGTATTTCTTATTTTTCGGGTACCGGATCCTTCAAAAGTATGCAGTGTGGGTACTCGTTGGATGCAGAATCAAATTCTGCATCCAGCGAGCTCTCCCGATCGAAATTTGAGTAAAAACACAGGGAGATATGTTGAAAATACGAACACAAAAGGTAGTTTTTTTCTTTCTTCCTCCAAATTAATAAATATTATTTTATTATTTTAACTATTATTTTATTATTTTCCTTAGGAGGCCCATTTTAGACCTCAAAATTTCTCTAATGATTAAATCCCAATCAATTTATAATATTGCTGAGACATACATGATACTATAGAAAATTTATAAGGAACTACTTAGAAATGATGTTTCCCCTCGAAGAAATTCTCAAGTTTAATGTTGAATTCATCTAGAAACCAAAATGTAAAGAATCATTTCAACTACTCAAAAGAAAGTTGGCCAAATCTCCAATTCTCTGATTCCTAAATTGGTCCAAGAAGTTCTATGTTAATATAGATTGTTGGTGTACTTTTGATCAAACCAGGTCCAGATCCCTTATTCGTTAACAAAAACCAAGATATCGGCCCAACAGAGTAAGACTCCTTCAGCAACACCTAAGACGTAAATGAAGTCTCGCTCGATATATCTTATGGGGATTGCTAGAACCAAGTTTCTACTATTATGTCTAATATTTTACTCTTGCAATCATTATCATATCACTCGACCAAAGACAAGAAGTATACTTCTATTTCTATTCATTCATTCAAGATAACTATCTACCATTCTGTCGACATAGATAACAACATATAACACAAAGTATTTCCAAGTATTTACTCAATACAGATACAACACATATATAAGTTCATTCAACATTAAGTATGTACGACACATTCATATAAGCTCATTAATATCAATTATTCATTCAAAGTAAACACACATTCAACACACAAAGACAAAGTTAACATGGAAACCCAAGTTGGAAAACCACAAAGGTGCTCTTCATCTGGCATGAGAATTGGTTTGACACCTTTGGTTTATGCACTAATATTTTAGAATATTCTTTAGATAATCTTTACGATTCTTACATTCATCTCTCATCTCATGCTCTCTGGTTTTGGTCTATATCTCTTCTTTGCTTACTCGACGATCTGGACACTGCTTGGATTGATCCTATCTAACTAAGTCAATAATCAATGACCAACCCACACATAGGTTGGGTTCATGCTTTTATAGCTTTTTCTGCTTTTACTATTCTTGATTCAACCGTCAACTGAATCACAATTGTCTGGAGACACAATGTCTTTCTATTTCAATACATTAAGTTATAACTAAAAATTGGCACTATTGGATAAAAATACAATCATGATTTATTACTATAAGAAACATTTTAGTCTAACTATATCTTCCCACAAAATCATTCGAACTCTTCCTTTCGACTTCTGTATTCATCTTCCATTGTGGTTTCTTTTATCACAACTGCTTTCGTCGCAACTTCTTCCATCATGGCTCCCTCTACCGTATGACTGGAATATTCCTCTTTTTTAGCATAATTTTTCCTGACTTTTCCTAGGTCCAAGAGGCCACGATCACTCTCCTTTAGCTTGTACCGAGCCACATAAGTCGAAAACTTCTATAATTGTGACCTTCCTTTGAAAATCTTGGAATATTTTCACTACCTGCTTAGTTTCTTGTCGCACTACTTCTTCCACTAAATTCAATTTTTCTACAAGTACAAAACTGATGTGTTTTGAAGTTGTAAGTCCTACCGACCCCAATGCTTATCATATTGTTTCATGTACAGGATGAATGATGCTTGTAAATTTTTATGCTTAGGCTTGAAGTTCTGTGACCCGATCAGTTTTTTGTCTGCTTATGGGTTCCCAGTTTTGCTAGTTGTTGTTGTAGCTTCTTCATGATAGTCTCCTTGGCCATTTTATTGACTATTGGCAGCTTCTTTACCTCATTTTTTAGCTCGTTGAAGTCTTTCTCAGTTGTATGCAACTGCTTCGTTACTTTCTCTAACTCTTCATCGTTGATCAAAGCTTCCCATGATTGGGAAAATTGCTTGATTTCCTTGGAACAAAGTGCCTCTACTTCTCCAATATTTGTCACAACCTTAGTTGTTTCTTTTCTTCTTTCTGTTAGTATCTAGATGGAGGTGTACTCGGACTTATCTACAATTCCAACTCTGTAATCTGCTTATGGAGGTTGTCTGTGACTTCGCCAAGTCGAAATACCTTGGCTTCTGAAAACATTTATGCATGATTCCTTCATATGTAAAGCTACTACATGCCAGTGTAACAACCACATCCATTCGATGCCTATTTTCCTACCATGCTTTTTTCTTTTTTTCTTTGCAACTTGGACTATATTCTTCATTTTATTAACATATTTGTGCGAGGATTGACCTGGTTAACCAACAAAATCTCTCTATTCTTCATTTCTGTGAATGCATCACTCTGAATGGTATGTAGTTCATACATTCACAACGCAAAAAATTCTGCAGTGACATGACCAAGTTCCTTGACCATGGTATTCAGTTTTGGTGTGCCTAGGTCGATTGCTTGACCTAGTAATTGAATATTTATTGGTGGAGTTAGCGTCGAAGACCCCTCAACATGTCGCTCTTTAAATGGACCATTTTCGTCCAATGACATAGTCGAGTATGTTGTTTGGTCGACCACCACTCGAAATTATTTTACTACAGTACACAATGTCTGTAGTAAGTCAGTGATGTTGCTTGTTAATTATATTTGTCCTTCATCCATTTCTATGCGGCTTTCATTGGAAAATTCTGCCATTGTTTCTGTCAACAAGGTGTAATCATCCTTACTGAGGCCAACGACTCCAGATGATTTGTCAACCTTCCTCTTCTTCCAATTCGACTCATACTTCTCTGAGTTCTTTCTCTTGTCCCCCAACTTGGGATATGTTAGGGTCGTAGTTGATTCCTGTTGACTGTCGCAGGGGGAGTTTTGTGGATTTTCTTCTGGTGGTGGATGTCATTTCTAGTATCCATTCTTCTTTGCCGATGGATTGTCCTGTCGCATCTATTCTTCTACATAAAGTTGATCTTTTGAGATATGTACTCTCCATTCTGTTGGCCAATATTGGACAATGACATCAATTTCAGCAGCAGATAGCTGAAATTGTGTTGCAAGTCTTTGGTGTTGTGGATCTTGTCGAGGTTTCAAAAAGATGTGATGGGCCCCGACCGAAAATATTATGACATTTCTAAACCATTTGATGGTTTCCTTGGTTATTTTGGCCCACCTATTAATATAATACCACATGGATTCTCCTTGTATAAATAATTCGACATTGTTATGTCTTTACCACTTAGGTTTCTCTCTGTCAAACCAGAGATTCTGGTATCAAGATCCTCGGCATGGGATGAGCATAGATACCACTTGTTAGTTTGGTGGTTCTTCGCATGCAATAAAAGAAATCAAAATTACTAGCCACACATAATGAAATGGGATACCTTTCTCCTATGCTTCTTTCGCATCTGCTAACAGTTCATTTAGTAGATAGTGTGACCAGTTGATCAGTACACCCACTGCACATAGCTCAGACACAACAATTGTCCCCATGTTGTTCAGGATAAAGCAACCTTGTAACCTAGGGTCTGGGGTTACCAAATTACTACTAACTTGCATACAATAAACTTTTTATAGAGAATGGAAAGAGAATAGGAAGAAAATATTGACTTACCCGATTAGCGACGGTTGATCCAAGCTTGATCTTCTCTCGTTGCACTTCTTTCCAAAGCTTCTAGGGATGCACTTCTCCACCTGCAAAGAGAAAATCCTTCAAGTATTATCTCATGCATATATGTATTAGAGGTTAGATGAAGAACATATAGATAACATAATCAAACATATTCATTAAACCAATATACATGAAATAAACTCAATACAAGATTGGAAGAAGAATTCTCTTTATTAACAAGCGGTGATTAAGATAAGAGTACAACCCAGATTCTGACACAAGGACTCCTCTGCAACCAAAGGACTTTGAGTTCTGTTTCTCCAAGACTCTGAAGGTATACCATCAGCATAAGTTTTCTCTCCAAAAATTGATTGATTAGCCCCCACCCCAAGGCCTCTATTTATACTTTGGAAAATAAAGTGGTTTCAAAGGTTGGGATGGTTGAGATGGTTGGGATAGTTATGGATTAGGCCCCAAATAATCTCATATAATATCGATTTATATTTTTTAATGTCGAATTAAGGTATACACAGGTATTAATATAGGCAACTCGCGTATGATGCACGAGTTGCTCAAAGGGAACTCACGTGTGCAAGTATATGCGGGTTGCAATGCAAATACTCACGTATGATATGCGAGTTGCAATGCATATAGTTGCACATGCAACCCAAAACTCATAATAAAAATATACAAGGCTGGTTTGAGGATAATGCATCAAAGGCCATGCCCATTTTTAGTGTTTTTCCCACTTCAATCCAAATTTGTCCTTTTTTGTATTAACATGAGGAATGTCGGTACTCGAACGGAGAAGTGCCATTTTGGATGATAACAGATGCCCCCTAATGTGTGAATTCAGAGGGAAGCGATGACCGAAATACATTATAATCATTATCTTGGTGAACTCAAAAGTCCAAGGAAGCAGAGGAAGTACCTTAAACAAATACATATCAATGTCATATACAAAAATCATATTTGAGGATGCCATATTCAATATACTGGAACACTAGATCCTTTACAATATTTGAGTACATCATATGATACAGGTACAAGACCACGCATATTACAAAGGTGGATTGAAGCCACAATATACATTAATGATGAGTCTTCAAAAATCTGGAAGCTGTGTAGGTGAACACAACACAATTTTGCGCAACTTAGGTTATAGATGTGAACCTAAGGTCTTCGTCAAAATCCAAAGGAATCAATACAATCCAAGCCATGTGAATAGATGTGTCAAAGTTGAACATGGAAATGATTCAATAGATTGTCAATCAATAGGTGATAATTGACAACTAAAACAAAGGAATTCACCAATAATGAAAGTGAATCCTAGGGTACCATTGTCAAAACTCTATGTCTTTGTCTTCAGGAAATACTGATGAGAAACCATGCTGTGATGAGGAAGGAAATAGATCCTCCAACGGATCACAAGAGTGACTAGGAACTGGATAAAAGAATATAGATAGAAGTGGTATTAGATAGGATAATGATGGAATCAGGATAACAAGGAGAAACAGGGATAAATCCTTGAACAGTGAGCACGACACAAAGATGACTGAAGGAAGCTTTTAACTTTGTAGATAGGACAACTAGACTTATTTGTCATGTAGGAGACATGATCAGATTCCCCAGTAATAAATGACAAGTGGAGGAGTAAGAAACTTGAAGTGATAGCTCAACTGAAAGTGTACATTGAGACATGAGTATCGAAAAGTTCAGAGAGTGCTATGTTCAAGGAGGACATGCTGCCACCGACTGTAACCTAAGAAAAATTCTTCCTTATCTTTCTTGTCAATTTTTAACGAGTCCAGGAAATTCAACTCAGGTCTCTCTTCATTTTTGACAAGCTTGAAGAGAAGAGGGAAAAATGCTTGATAATGTCACTTATTCGTGGATTTTACGAGCCCGAACTAGTACATGCTCACTTGGCGTTTTCATGTTTAGAGAGTCTGAAAAATCCAAAGAAGACTCCAAGGGTGGCCTTTTTCATCCAATTTAGTCTCCTAAAACAAAAAAAGTATAAAACATATCTTAGAAGAACTCTCTTAACTTCCAAAGAAGAAAAGGTGAACCTTTTTCGTACTTAGTCAGGGAGGTCTGAAAAAGGTTAAATTACCACCTACCTAGTGCTCCTTCAAGAGCATCTTATAGCTTGAGTTTTACGAGTGTGAAGGAAAGAAAGATCACTCAGAAAGATCCATTTGAGTACGAGGAATGGGGCTTACAACAGCAAACTCGATGTTTTGTTTTTGCTGTTTAACGAGCATGCAAAAGACATAAAGTACACTCAGAATATTTTTCATGTTTAGGTCCAGAGCATGAAAAAGAGAAAACTAAGCTCATAACGGGCGTTCCTTTTTCATAAGTTTAGTCCCTTGGGTCCGGAAAAGTGATAAACCTATGCTTAAGAATACTCTTCTCAATTCCATAGAAAAGAGAGTGATCCTTTCTCGTATTATTCCACATGGCCTGAAAAAGAGATAACCTACCACCAATGTGGATGCCCATTCACATATTCTTAATGAGCCTGAATGGACAAGTTTACTCGACAGTCAAGTCTATTTTGAGGAGTTAGACCTGGGCCTAAAGAAACTCCATAAGGGAGGGGAGCCTTATAAAGGGGATAGCTTCTAAAAAGAGACCAAAATGAGGCTCAATTTGGTGTGAAAAATAGCTAAGAAGACACACCTGAACCTATGAAAAATGCAGCATGAGTACCAAAAAACAATAAATATGTTCTAAGCTAGGGTACTCATGTTAGGAAAGCCCTATCCACGAAAGAACAATGATATAGACGAGGTACTAATGGTTGAAATACCATAGTCCGTGGTCAAACTAGTAATCCTAGGGTTAAACCGGATTAAGTATAAATGCAAAAATGCATATAAATGATCAAAATCCTACCCTATATGAGTGAAAAATGAATTTGAATAACCTTGGACCTGTTTCATTAGCAAAAAATGACATGGCATTCATTTGATTTTAATAAAACTTACAAACGATAGGTTAAAAACCCACTTTTTGAAATAATTTCTATAAATAGTGCAAAAATAGAAATCAAATTCACCATTTGACATTTTTACCCAATATAGACAAGTTTTAACTCTGCCTTCAATTGCTCGATGTGGTCAAACTGCTAGACGATTTTCCAATCCGCAAGTGCCAGGTAAATCAACTCTCCATGCTCTTTCATTTCATCCAAGAAAATTTTTAATTTTATGAAAAATTTGATGTTTTAAGCCAGTTTGGAGACGATCGCGCTTTATACATGGGTATGAAACGTAGACAGTCGTGTACACATGTTTTATACATGGCTTCCTCGAAAGCAACTCGCGTATGATACGCGGCATGTCCAAAGGATAGTCACGTATACTGCACGACATAGAAAAAGGCTATTTAGGGCCAAAATCAAAATTTTTTGAAGGAATTTAATGTTTGATAACGGATTTATTGAGAGGCTAAAACATGGTGTTGGAGTGGAGGGAGAGGGAACATGAAGACATGGACCAAGATGCTCTTTGAAGTGCCCCCATGGTGTATGCATTGTGGCAAAGTGGGTTGCTTAAATTCTTTTGTACCTCACCCATCTGATCCAATGTCCATTTACTGGAGTTTTTGATAAACTACTGGGATCATGATCTAGGTGCATTTGACCTACAAGGTGAGATTCTAGAGATTACACTAGAAGACATCTATTTCATATCAGGTTTGCCACGATGGGGAGCTCCTGTCAACTTGGAAGGTACCGGTAGGGGCAGTGACCTTCTAAGTGTTTAGAACAAGTTGACATTTAGGGTGCCTGATACTCAAAAAAGGGGTACTTGCATCCCTATTGTTAATATTCATAGCTTGCCATTACACGTGTTGGTAAACAAAATAGTGAGGGTTACAGGATCATCATCACTTCATCTTGAAACTTGAAACCAAATGAGAATTGCGGTGGAAAATATACAGGGAGCCTTATTTGACTAGTGCTCAGGAGTAATCCCAATAATGAAGAAGAAACTCTCTGACTGCAAGAGAGGCCGACGGAAAAACTTCGGTTATTCTAGCATATTGGTGGCCTTTTTCTTTGAGAGAGTTCCCAGTCTTAGTCGCACAGTACCTCTACTAGCTTTCTCTACCCGTCAACCTAGACTGAGTAGGTGGGGAGAAATATTCCTTCACCAGGGCGGTGGTGGATCGGTTCAGAGTGTGTACAATGATGACTTCTACCTATGGTGGGAGCGACAACTACCAGCACTAGAGTAGTTTCCGCATGCTGGGATGGATTTCTAGGGTGACAATGACCTTGTCCTCCCTCCTGGAGGAGCATGGGGAGCATCAAGTATTTTGGTTTTTCAATTTTTTAAATTTTTATGAATTTTAGTCATAAAGATATATACATATGTTTGAGAGTTTAATCCTTTAAATGTTTAAAAATGTAGATATTTGACTAGTTTTCCTTGTTGGGAATCCACATATGTATGTGTGACTAGTGGTAGGAGAGGATCATGTTTTGATTAGGGTTCATGAGGGGAAGCTGGCCAGACTTACCCAAAGAGTACATACTTTACGTATTAAGTAGATCCCTACCGTTATGCAGGAACTAGTGGTTGGTATCCCACCTATCTGGATACGCTTTATGAGAAGGGTAGCCAGAGCAGTGCTTGTTTACATAGAGGTCATTGAGGCTGCTGCAGCTGAACAAGCTAAAGAAGCCCGAGAGCAGAACGACTAGGATGATCAGGGTGGTCAGGATGACCCGAGTGGTCAAGCTTAGAACTAGGATAATTTTATGGATTACGATCCAAATTTTGTATATTTGTTGTATATTATACATTTATGACTAGATCTGAGGATCAAAAGCTCGACCTATCTATATGGATAGATATTCACACATATATATATATTTTTCCAATTTATTTACATGTGTTTTTTGCAATGCGTCTGTTGTGTATTTTTATGAAAAATGTGTTAAGTGCCAATCCAAGATATAATTTTCATATGCATCAGTTAATGAATTTTGATTTCTTGGAATATGATTAAATGTAATAAAATCAAAATTTCTTTCCAATAACCTAACTTGCATGAATTGACGTAGTAGAATAGGGTTCTGCGCCTGATAAGCTCGATTGAGATGGGAAACTACCAGTTGAGAGTCAAGCCTGACTTCCAGCTGGGCAATGCCTCGTGATAAGGCATCCCATAAAATCTCAATGACGGCCCTGTACTCAGCCACATTATTAGTAGCAGGACCTAGGAAAGCACCTCTAGAGGGAACTGGCTGTCCTGAGGGTGAGTAAATAACCCATGCGGCTAAATCCAGGTTGCAAGTGTAACGACTAGCCTCATCTACAAAACCTATGAACCACTCGGAAGACATCTGTGGAAACCAACAGATGATTTAAGAACAAAAACCGGTGAACTATTGTACATAAAGTTACATACAATAAAAATACAAGAAAAAGTGTTAAGCCTAAGTATATTACTTTTCCAGGTAGATCCCATTTCTAGGATCAGGCAACTATTTCCCTCGAAATCAGTTAATTCATATGCGCCTTTTTTCAAAACTTTAGACATGAAATAAGGTCCTAACCACATAGACCTGAATTTTCCTTCCCCTAGGGGTTCTTTGTCATGATCCCAAAGCAAGACAAGTTCCCCTTCAAAAAAAATCCTATGTTTGACCGATTTATCATATTGATTTTTGACCCTATTTTTATCAGCCTCGTTTACTTTCAGTGCATCCCAACGCTGTCCATCTAGATGTTCTAAGTGTAATAAATGTTCTTCCAGCTCAGTCATATCAGGTAGCACATGAATGGAAATCTTTAAATATGGGATTTTACATTCAACTGGGGTTACTGCTTCCACCCCATGAATGAGTTGGAAAGGAGAAACCCTTTGGTAGTTTTCACATTGTTCCGATAAGCCCAAAGTACAGGATACAACATGATGTTGCAATATGACTAGGCTGCGTTAATAGTACACTTGAGAATAGTATTCAAGGTCTTATTTACTTTCTCGACTTGACCATTCACTTGTGGGTAGAAAGAAGATGAATGTTCTTGTTTAAACCCTAGCATAGTGGTCAATTCAATCATCATGCCATTTTGGAAGTGACTACCATGGTCAGTGACAATATCTTTAGGAATATCGAAATGTGCGATAATTTGGTTGAAAACAAAAAAAGCTATAGTTTCCCCATCTGCTTTATAGGTGGGCATTGCCTCTTCCCATTTTGTGAAGTAATATATGGTGACAATGATGTATTTGTTCCCCCCAGCCGAAACTGGGTTGCACGTCACGTAATCTATCCCCCACTTAGTGAAGGGGCCCATTGAGATGACAGGAAATAACAGGGCAGGATGCGACTGCATCTTTCTGGTGTAAAGCTAACAAGGATGACAATGCTTCACGGCTTCCACACAATCTTTAAAGATCATCGTGGGCGAAAAATAATTGGCACGTAAGATCTTCTGGGTCGTTGCTAACCCAAATAAATGACCCCGACACGCTCCATTGTGGGAATCATTTATGACAATATCAACCTCTTCATGGGTAAGACATCGACACAAAGCAAAGTCTACCCCTCTACGATATAAAGTATCTCCAATAACGAGGTGTTTTTTTGCATGTAAGCATAATTTGTGTTGTTCTTCCCGCGAAAGGGTTGTACGGCACTTCAGAGTCTAGAGATAGACAAGTATATCTATGTACCAAGGGTTAGAGGTGGAAATAAAAAAGATGTGCTTATCTGGGAATGAATCTTCTTCAATGGCTACATCTTCCTCAACCGAAAATTATGCAATGAGCTCTGCGAAAACTAAGGATTTTTTGGATTTGGCAGATTGGAAATCTAAGTCAAACTCCTGGAGAATGACTATCCATTTGTTGAATTTGCCTCCAACTATTTGTCAAGAAAAAACATACTAGAAGGATTAACATCCACCACTACCATCGTAGTCCTCAGTAAGATGTAGTGACATAACCTTTGAACAACATACACAGTTGCTAATGCCAACTTTTTGACGTGGGAATACCTAAGTTTAGGGCTAGCTAAAGCACGGTTAAGATAGTAGACGACATGCTCTTAGAGCTTATCATCCTCCTGGACTAGTACTATCCCTATGGTCAACTTGGATGCGGCCAGATACAATAAAAAATCTTGAGACTAATCTAGCGGACGCAGTAAAGGTGCCGACAACAAAGCTTTTTTTAATGCCTCAAATGCAAGTTGTGTGGTTTCATCTTATACAAATGGGGTGTCCTGCTTCAATAGGCGCATTAAACCTTTAGTGATCTTGGCATAATTCATGATAAAATGTCGAAGGAAGTTGGACTTACCTTGCAGGCTTTGAAGCTGCCTGATGGAACAAGGAGGAGGCATATTTACTATGGTCTCAACTTTCAAAGGATCCACCTGAATACCTTTGTTAGAAACAATGAACCCGAGCAACCTAACTGACTTGACACAAAAACACATTTGTGGGGATTCAAACATATTTTATAATGTCTACATCTTTCAAAAATTATATGCAAGTGATCTGGGTGATCAATCCTCTTTCGAGAATGTGCTGGCAGATCATCTAGGTAGGGTTTGACAATAGACTTGATATCATGAAAGGAAAAATTCATTTCCCACTGAAAGGTAGCCCCTGCATTTTTCAATCCAAAAGGAATTTTCTCGTACATAAATGTACCCCAAGGACAAGTTGTTTTATGTTGGTCTTCTGGTTTAATTTGAATCTGATTATACCCGGAGAAACCATCCATAAACGAAAAGACTTCACTCCCCGCACAAGCATCAATGATTTGATCTATGAATGATGTGGGGTAGTTATCCTTAGGATAGGATTTGTTTAAATCGTGAAAGTCAGTACAAGCGCGTATCATCCCCTACTTTTTATCGATAAGAACAGGGTTGCATACCCATTCTGTCAAGGCTATCGGGTAAATGAAACCGGTTTTCAGCAGTTTTTCATCTTCATCCTTAACAGCTGCCGCTTTACGCAGATTGACAAGTCTAAGTTTTTGTCGAACTGGTTTGGAATCAGGATAGGTTCGGATTTCATGTTCGACTATCGATGGATCTATGCCTGGAACCTCCTCATATGACTAGGAAAACACGTCGCAAAATTCCTTAAACAAGGCTATATAGATACCAATCTCCTCCGGAGAGCATTTTGCGCCGATATATACATTTTCCACAACGTTTGGGTTTGTAGATATGTTGATAGGAATAGTAACGGAAATGTTTTCCATATTCCCCTCAGAAAATATTCCCTCCCTAGGTAAGGGATTAATCGGTGTATCAGCATCACTTGTCAGTCTCATATGGAACTCTTGATTTTCAATCCTACTTAACTCTAGAAGAAAATAGGATCAACGGTGAAGATCTTCACAGATCTTATCTTGTCTTCACATAGCTTCCAGAATGGCTTCATCAGATGGCAAAACCATATCTAAGAAATATTCAATATGCAAAGAGTTCTCTTCCCAAGCAGGAAGATAGGCTTCTTCCAACTCCTCTGATACTGTGAGAGGGACCGAAACGAAATGATAGCTTGATAAGATATTTTTGCTTCCGATAAGGGCACTTCAGGTTCATGATGGGAAGGAATAACCCAAGGGTCTGTTCTATCGATAATTGTTGCAATAGACTTCCCTACACTAGTAGAACCTAAGTAATTAATCGAAGCTGGAAAATCAAATATGCCCATCAATGATGAATATATTCCAACCCCTAAGCTCTCTGAAGCAGGTTTAACATGATCAACCAATGGCACAGTGGACTCATTAGTTTCCATGCAACCCTTTCAAGTAAAACTAAGTTGGTCTACAGTAACCAACTTCCCTTCGTGCGGAAACACTACTACTCGAAGAACGACCGATGCAATAGTGGACATGGAATAAGTCCAACTTCCCCCATGAGAAAGTTATAATCCAATGGTGCATCAATCACCTCTACATCAACAGACACTGCCTTCCCTGCTAACTTTATTTCAAAAGCTGGTAGGATACCATGTGGATGAAATGACCTTCCATCGAAAGCATTAAGTAGGGTATTCTATGGAACTAGGTCTTGAGATCCAAGAGCCTTCCAGCAATACAAGGACATGATACATGTGGAAGTTCCCTCATCAACTACTACCCTTCCAATGGTTTTTTCAGCATGGTTGACATCTATCGATAAGGCCACATGATACAGTAGGCGATTTTTGATGTTAGACAAATTAAACTTCGCCATGAGGCTCGATGAATCCATACTACCTAAGGCTGCTAAGAGTGCATTTGGCTGGGCAGGACAACTCTATAACACCTCTAAAGCTGACATTGCACAAGGGGTTTGTGCTAAATCTTCAACTACAGAGTAATTGGCTGCAACCCTAACATTAGGATTATGCAATGTTTTCTTAAAGACACCTTTTGGTATCTTTGGCATAGTTTCAGTAGGTTTTTCAATTGTGAGAGGGTTAGAAGTTTCACCTATAGACTTACCCTTATTAGGAGCCTCTGTCTCATAGTTCTTGTTCATAGTCTAGAGTAATGTCTGGGATCGAACCATGTTGATATAATTTAGGTCACGAGCATTTGGGGTGCCCCTTGCTACATTTAAAGCTAAAGCAGAATTCTGTCCTTAGGGAAAAGGATCCTTTAGGACAGTCGGTTGTTGGCTTTTAAGCAGCTTCTGAGCTTGGTCCATAAGGGAACATTGATGGCTCAGGTGATCTTCCTGGCACAACTTACATGGAAATTTCACCTTCTTCTTCTCTTTTTTGCCACTTTCAACACTGTTTGTGGGTTTTGGCTTGTTTTTGTTTCCCTCACCTTTCTTCCCCTTTTTATTTTTCCCACTGGGCTATTGATTTCCCTTTTGGGAGGATTGTGCAAAAACATTTGCATTATGGGGTGAGGGGGCAACCTTTGCTACCTCTGACGTAGAGTGTTTGATAGACAACTCATGGAGTTGTTTAGCCAAAGACTCCATAGTGGGAGATTTCACTGAACCAACCACACCATCGGCATGGGGTCCAGGCATAGGTTTTTCGACACAATGGGTTGGTCTCAGTGCATTAGGGGTGATTTCATATAGAATCCTAGACTAAGAATATATCAAATCTAGCTGATGGGCCCTGAGGATAGCCTCTTCCTCATTAGTTATTCTTGAAGTGCATACATCCTTAGATATATACGGAAATAAATACTTAATGAACCATTCTAGCAAAAACTCGAGAGGGATAGTGGCCTTAATAAGCCTTTTTTGCCTTTGCCACTCTTGGATGTGATCTGAAATGTGAGTGGTTTTGTCCTGCCAAAAAGTGGACAATAAATCTGTGCTGGCATCATACCAGACAAGAAGCTAGAAATGGTTAAGGAACACACCAGCTAAGTCCCAAAAACTATCAAACGCAGCAGAGGGTAGTTCAATGTACCACTTTGTTGTGGCACTAGTTAGAGTTCTCTGGAACAATCTCAACCGAACGATGTCACGATTCAGTGAGTTGGAAGAGCACCACATGTGAAAGGTGGTGATATGATCCCTTGGGTCTTCACCAACTTTGCCTTCAAATTTTGGAATATCCAAGGGCAATTTGGTAGGGACAAAAGGCCAAGTGGCATCATGTTTCACCAAGTCATTCATTAACTTTGGCAAGTCTGGCAAGTTCAAAGTTGCCAGGAAAGGAATTTTGGGTCTGACTGGAGCCTGAAAAGTATGATCTTGGGAAGTAGAAGGACTTTCCCTCTGATTCCCAAAAGTAAAGGTCAGGTTTCCCCCATCTACTGGTTGTGAGGTAATCAGACCACTTTGGAAAGGATTCCACCCATAGGCCAGTGGATTATTCATATGTGGTGCAGTGTATGTGGTTTGAGCTGCTCCAAATGAAACTGGAGTTTGGAAAATACTAGCAAGTATCCCTTTGCTAAAAATCAAGAAATGAGAGCTCATGAAAGGAAGCCGAAACCGATGTTTGAAAACCTTGACCATAAGGGTTAGTGTTTCCAAACTGCACCCTTACATATTTAGGTGTGGGACCTACATATGGAGTGGATGGGGGAATGTGCCCCCCATTCTAGGGAAAACCCTTGACAAATGAAGAGGATCCAACTAGAACACTCTGAGCAGTGTGTGCAAAATAAGTTGAACCTAGAGGTACACTAGAAATCCCAGTGACCACCCCACCAGAAGTGCCTACTACATTTGTTGAAGTCGATGGTCGAACCACCCAACTAGATGGAGTTAAAGGAGTAGTAGGTATGTTTGCTCTAGGGGTACCGACCAAGGGAGGTGGTACTCCTTCATCTGGAGCAGCTGAGGTGGAGGTAGAAGGACTTTCTCCTGTACTAGACAGTAGTCTGCCCACAGGAACACCAATCACAAGTGAATTGAAAGGATGAACTTGGACGATCACTAGATCGTTTAAGTTAGTAAGAGGTGAATTAAAGTTTCTTGCAAACTCTTCAGCATGCAAGTATTCTATCTCTACTGGAGTTGTATCAACCTAGTTTTTCCTAAGTTCTGGTTCACCCGGAACTTCTCTAATTCCTACCGGTTTGAAAGAACCATCTATGTCTAATCTCTGCCTTCGAGGGGGTGGTGGAGGTTCCACTGTAACAAGCGGAGGAAGGTTTTGAAACCTTCTTGACCTTCTGAGAGGTAGGTCCTCCATGATTAAAAATTTGACTCTTCACACCCTAAGGCTAGCTAAACACAAAAAAACCATAGAGCAATCACTACAAAATTTCCTAAAGTCTCAACAATCACAAGGGGTATAAGATATGCTTTCCCGAAGAAAGCTGAGAGACAATTACTTGGCATCCTTGAACATGTTCTTAGGCACAAGCGAAGGAATCACCCATTGCCCTCCCACACTTTCTACAAGGGTTACCTTCCAAGCCCGTCCAAGGTCAACCAGAAATATCCTTCCAGACAGGGATGATTTTAAGAACCCCCCCTAGAATTATATGTATAAAAATGGGGTGAATATCTCCGATATATAGGAAAAGTTGAAGGCGATTTTATCAATAATATAATATGTATATATAAAAAATTTGGCGAATCTTTTATTTTATTATATAATGTTGTAAAATTTTGGTGAATCTTTCATTTTATTATATAATATTGTAAAATCTTGGCGAATCTTTCATTTTATTATATAATGTTGTAAAAACTTGGCGAATATTTAACTTCATTATAAACAATTGTAAAAACTGGTGAATATTTCACTGATTTATATAATATTGTCAAAATAAAAGAATAACAACATTAGTCAAATAACATGAATCACATCATCAACAATAGAACATGTAGACTCACAAGTCACAATAGGAAGGTGTCAGTGAAACACAACTGCACTGACTAGATTTAGGACAAGTGGGGACTCCACTTGTTATCTCATCCCTTAATGGTCCAATGGACATGTGGAGACCTGAATCTTGACAAACTGATAAACTCATAGAATCATACATTATGCTCGATCTTGGCCTCCACTAGCCAATGATGGTCATGGAGGCTAATACAATTATGCATTGTAATTATGCCAATTGATTATTGCATTAAATGAATGTTGGTCTTGTGCCAATACGTATCCTACGATCAATGCATAGGAACCTAGTGCATAGACCATTTTTCTCTTCACTTAGATATGTAGAGCTTGTTTATTTTTTTGAATAACGATAAGTATTTACAAAGAAAATATACAGCCAGCATAAAATAATTGAAAAATTGAAGAAAATTAATTCATGCAACTAAAAGTTAATAAAATAATCTTTTCTCAAATCCTAAAACCAACTTTTTTTTTTTGTAAATAAAACATTATATTACTATACAGGGTCCATATTACAGAGCAGAGATACGGCTATGGCCGGTCCCAAAACGGGGGAACCTTAGTTCAGGCCATAGGAAGCCCGACTTGGATTTGAACAGAAGTTTTTGACCAAAAATTACAGTGAGTTCCCATATCCTATTTCTCCCTCTGTTCTTCCCATTTCTGTGATAGATCCTGCACCTATTACAAGGAATCCCCACCCACAAAAAAGGCATATTGAAAATATTATCACCATCTATTCCACAGATAGAAATATACTGTCGGGCACTAGCCCGATTATACATAAGGGTCTGAGATCGACGACGGCGATGGCATCATGGGACCAGTTGGTATTCGAACCTCCTCAGTAGCTCCGGGGCTTTCCTGAACGCGGCGACCAGTCTTCTCCCGAGGCCTTGCGGGTTCCAGCGCTCGACGGTCTGCTGGATGAAAAGGAAAACCCAAGCGGGCAGCAAGAGCATCTAGCTTGTGATGCATGGTGTGGCATTCCGCATTATGATCCTTCCAGAAAGAGGTTGGCTCCTCAACCCCCTCCTGTTTGGCTTCCCGCATCGAGGCAGAGTGCTCGACTAGGCGAGCAGTAACCCAATAGGTCATAAGCATTCTATCATACGTGGAGGCTTGACCCGCTATGGAACCCGGGTCTAAGACCCAATCGGTGACCTCTTCACGCAAGTTCTCCCTAGGCATGGCTTGCGCTTCTGCCCATAGCCCTTCCACCACCCTATCAATCTCTTGGCGAATTCTAAGCGGGACATGCTCCTTGTAGTGGTCCGCCTCTTCCTAGGAAAGAATCTACACGCACGTCGCTTGACGAGTCTGGTGCTTAGATGAATTCTCAGTGATCCGTTTTGGACCAGGGGTGACAACCATCTCTACGGCCTTCCTAGAATGTCGTTTGGGGGCCATAGCGAGAAGCTCCAAGGGTGAGAACCACCACACAGAGCAACAGAGGGACGAATTTGCAGAGCCAAGATTAACCACTCTAGTCCTAACAGTGGGCTGAGACACGGACCGACTAATTTTGGTGAAAGCTTTGATGAAAACGAGCACCTGGGATCCTGGCTTTAACGGGTGGTCGCCCATAAGACCATACTCATCCCTGCAGGGAGTCTGCGTCATGGCCATCATGTTCCCTCGAGCGTCCGTCCTGAGTTGATTATTCCTGCCCGAACAATTATCCCCGCTAACAGAGCCGAGCGTGAGAAAACTTATGCCGAAATATGAAATGATGAGGGGGAACCTGACCCAGCACTAGCCGCTCCTTTTGCCCTCCGTTTTCATCTGCACTAGGACTGATGAATGCGGGCGTGCTCGCGCCTCCTCGTGCCACTTGTTATTCCGTCCGAGCGAGCCTCCACCTAGATGGTCTCATTTAAATCCATGATGGCCATGTGATGACATTGCTGGGCCCATCCTTCCTCGGCGCAATCATCAAGTCGGTCACATCGAAGACCAACTCCACATTCCACCCCAGCATTAGCCAAGCAGTCGGCCACCTTGTTCACTTCATGCATGACGTGGTGAAAGGATGCGGCAGGATGTGCCCGGAGGAGGACACGTAAACACTCCAATCTATAGGCTAGACGCCAGCTCGAGGAAATTTTTTCGGTCCTTTGGCCGCTCCTTAGACGATTGGCCGCAACAATTATAACACTGGAGTCTCCTTCGACTATAGCAGGGAAAAGACCCTTCCTGATCAACAATTCCACTCCACGAAGGAAATCCTAAAA
>LPNX011090260.1:290511-346339 GCA_001517045.1 Pseudotsuga menziesii | reverse complement strand
TCTTATTTAGTAAGAATTCATTATATTCCACTTCAAATTGGAGATGTCGACATTCGCTAACAGATTTCCATCTGGCAGTAGATTTATTCTCATCATTTGAAGTTTTCTTATCATACACCTTCCCAACATGCTTCTCGATTGTGTCTAACTTCATCTGTAATTTCACTACCTTGCCAAGTTTCCAACTACATGAAATGCATTTAACTTCTCGTGAGGTCTCATTCTCATTTGTTGGAGGTATTGGTTCAATACATGGGTATCTTGAGACCCAATCAGTTTTGAATTTTCTCCCTACGTTCCATTGGCCCTTTTTCCTTTTCCGTGAATGCACTGTGTCACCTTGCAATGAAAAATATTCAACATTTGAACTACCAATTTTAGATGGAAATGCATTTGTCTCACTTTGATCATTAGAGGAATGTATTCTACCATCCATTTTCTGGGTTGCAGATGAATTCTCAAAAGTGTTGACATCTCTCTCACTGATACCTTGCTCAAGAGAGCTTGAAGCATGAATAGGATGTGGATTATTGGACTGAGGCTTTTGAAAATATGATATTACATCCTTTTGTTTTGATGTTTTATTTTTCTTTCCACAATCCATGTTTGACATCTTACATAATATTCCAAAATTGAAATTCCAAATCGATATAGAAACCAAAAGTGAAGCCTGCATGAGAAAAATGATATAAAATTAATACAATGGCACATTATCAATTTATATTGTCCCGAATTACAATGAGTGTTTACATTGACTCTTTCAATGACTATTCATTGACTCTTTCATTGACTCTTTCCCCGAAGGAGGTATAACACTAATACAATTGGAAGGTGTCAATGAAACACAACTGCACTGACTAGATTCAGGGCAAGTGGGGACTCCAGTTGTTATCTCGTCCCTTAATGGTCTAGCGGACATGTGGGGACCTGAATCTTGACAAACCAATAAACTAATAGAATAAGAGATTATGCTCCACATTATTCTTTTGGCAAACAATCCACAGAATTCAAACAAGCATGCCATACATCATGCCGTAAAATCACAACATTCATGACATACACATATGTAGACTTTGTTCTATGTAACATAAAGGATCATTGCCTCATATGATGACAAATGTCTCCAATGGTGTGTACTGAATAGGTATATAATGCCCCACTTTTAACACAATTTCTATAATTTCTTATTGACCAACTTGAAATAACAAGCATTGACACCACATCAACGAAGAAATGAATAATATATCAATGAATTCTAAGCCCAAGTTGTACAACTTGCAAATCATCATTTGTATATTTAGCCAAAATGCCTAGCTTTTGAAAGATCCACTAAATCAATCTATGTATTTAGCATAACCTATCCTTTTGAAAAGGAAATTGAGATGCTCTATCTTCATCAAAACACATTAGATAGAACACTTATCCTTCATATTTTCTTTGTTATACAAAGTTAACAATGTATAGAAATCAGAGTAACAATGTCGAGCATAATATCAATCACTACACGTAACATAGATTATATGCGTATAATCCCTTCAGCATCTGCGCACACAATTCTCATGTTTATAGATTCCCATTGATTATTTGGATTTTGATTGCTAAACTCAAATTCAATTCCATGTAAGATAAAGATTTATACAAATGACTCACTCTTCCATCAGATTAAAACAAGCTAATAGATTCTATTTTCACTGTTATTCAACTCAAAGACTTCATATAGAAAATCACTCTGTTTCTTATTTAATTTTCTGAGCCTGTCATACAATGTAGAGATCGAGCCTGTAATATCTGGGTATGAATAACAGCAATAAGCAGTCTTAAATCCCTAATTCTAGGTGCTTTCTAGGCACGAAAACATTGAAAAGAGACCTGTAGCAATTTTGGGAATCATTCATGAGGTAAACACTCTTCATCTTGGGTTCTGAGTTTAATATTACCATAAAAAATGCCCTAGTACTCAAATCTGGGCAGTTTTGAGTACAAATAGTGGCCAAAAGTCATATTGCAGCCACTGAAAAGCAATGACCAGAAGGCTGTAGCAAATTCTAGGTTGAGATTGAAAGTAGAAGTACCATCAAAACCCAACTCTAGTCTCTGAGCATAAACAACAGTAAAAATCATCTAAACTTTAAGTCTGGATAGTTCTAATTTTTATGGTACAAGAGGCCCCCTACGATGATAAATGAAATTAAAAACGAGTACACGCTTTAATAAGTAATCTACAAATTTCTATTAGTATGTGTAAAAGGGAATAACTAACCATTTTTTAAAACATCACAAGAATAATGATTTAGAAAAGAAGAAAACATACTTCTAATGAAAAGAATAATGATTTAGAAAAGAAGAAAAAATACTTCTAATGAAAATAATAATGATTTAGAAAAGAATAAAACACACTTTCCAGTCCTTACCATATTTGTTTCCTCATATATCAATTTCTTGCTAATTAATGTGTGATGGTCCTTGAAGGTAGGTTGTCTGACTACTAGTTACTCTGCCTTATAAATCATGAAATGAAAAAAAAAGCAAAATTGCAAATTGCTGAATCACAACGCATCCTCACATGAGTGATACACATGCTAGACATGGCCACAAAGCTCCTTCTATAGTTCTCCATCTAATCACATCCTCAATCTCCTAATAATTATACAAGTGTGTTGCAAAATTATTTTCATGTTCAAATTCTTAACCAAATGCCATTTCAATTTATGTTGTAAGTGTTGCTTACTGTAACAACAAAATGATTCCAGTTAGCAGTTACTTGCCATAAAAAACTAACCACGGGATTTATTGATTGTCAACATCAATTCATGGTGCAAGGAGTACCTGAACTGGTGGATGATGAAATACAGTTGGAGAATTCATACAAAGAACATGTAAACAAGATCCTATGATCTGTTGATGCAATTAACTAGGAGGTCAGCCAAGGGAAATTGATTCTTATGCACCTTGGATCCTAGTTGCAAAGTTCAAACCTAGTACCAAACAATAGGCATCCCTTGGGTGATAGACTAGGAAATTTACTAACACTATACACTTTCAATTCAAATTAACTACTTTATCAATTATATTGTTCAACTGGCACGCACATTGAGTCATTCACATAAAATATATGTGCACTTCAAGAATCCATCGTCTATTCAAAAATTAATTTCTTCAAACAATAAAATGGGAGTCAAGCACATAATCAAGTTAAACATTGTTCTTGCATGAATTAATAGTGGATGGCCACAATTTTTTAAATTTTGGGACAAAGATGCTTCCTGCATTTATTGAGACTGGATTTATTTTTCCTATAGATGATTGAGACTGGATTATCCCTATAGTAATCCATAGCAAGAAGTAAATGAAAGATATTAGATTCTGTGTTGATTATCGCAACCTAAATGCCGCATGCATCCATGATCCATTACCAACACTATTCAATAATGATAGAGACCAAGTTGTAGAAAGCACCTTCTAAGTAGACCCAATTCTGCAATAGTAGTCAACATCAATTAAATTTAGTAAGCTTTCTAGCTTACATTAAAGATAGAGACCAAGTTGTAGAAAGCACCTTCTAAGTAGACCCAATTCTCACAATAGTAGTCACAGAAGAATATTATTAAAGCCAAATTCAAATTCTTCTTCTTCATCTTCTTCTTTGCAACTTTTTAAATGATGAAAACAGAAACCATGGAAAGACCAAAGGTTCATCATATTCTCAATGGTCTTGTGTAATATGTATACCATAAGTGGTATGGACACTTCAATGATGAGAGTTACAAGTTGCAGGCTAAGAAGGCTAAAGCTATACCTTTCGAAAAGCATCAAGAACATGATGAGGTTGATGTCACCAACCCTAAAATCTGCAAATCCCAATTTAGTTCTTATGGCCAAGGATTACGCCACTAATAATGTTATGCACAACTGTCAAATCAACAGCAAGATAGTTATAGATCTAGAGGTAGAGCCATTACCAAAGCGATTACCTTTTCCCATAAAAGGGATAGAGAAAATCAATAGTTGATTTAGTTCATTTCATTGTATATGAGATACATTGATTGTATTTTTGGGTGATTCATGAATTAAGGACTCAGGATTCAGGACACAATTCATTTTGTATGTATGATGTACCACTAGACGTCTTATACATCTTGTATATCGATTTTATTTCCATATTCATGTCGCAAAGTGTTTATTTGATGTTCTTGTTGCTTTAGATGTTTATAAAATTGAAAAAAATGAATATTTTCATATTTTTTTAAGTTTGCCGATATATTGCCAATGCTTGCCGACATATTTGCCGATAAATCCAATAATTTCTTTTGAACCCTCCGCGATATATTTTCTGACATATTTGTAACATTGGTTACGTCAAGTCATGGGCATCCAAACTGAGGTTGTTTTGCTGTTTGGAGGGTGCAATCCACCGTTATTCTCTTGGCATCTACCATTGCTGCTATCTATGCTGAGAAGGGAGCATTAAGGATTGTTTGGGACGTGATTTCTGAAGGCTAAGAGTCTGCTTACTCTCATCACTGCCTTCTCTAAGATTGATGTCAACTGCAAACAATGTCATGGTTGCTTTTTGTGTTAATGAAAAGAGAACCCTCTTGTTGTGTGCAAATTCTATTGTTAAATGGTTATGAGAATGAGATATGAAATCCATCAAGCTCAAGGCATAACATCAGATTACAAAACACCATATTTGTCAAACTGGGCAAAAAAATATCGTTCAAAACAAGGAGAGATTCTAGATTCATTAGTGGCTAGCATACAATTCAGTGGTAACATGATTGCATATTTGTGGTGGTTTATAAAATTTCAAATATGGTTGTTTTTCATCCCCTGTAGCAAATCCCTTGATGTTCCTATAATTGAAAAGTTATTTTTTCAGCATGTTTGGACAAATTGTAATTTGCATTATACCATTGTCTCATATCAAGATTCTAGATTCTTGAGTTATTTTTGGAAATCTTTGTGGAAGATGCTTGGTTGTCAATGACAATTATTTACTTCTTTCCTTAGACTAATGGATAGATTGAGATATTGAATAAAACCTTATTCCATGCTCTTTGCATTTATCATTGAAATAATAAGCAGGGGTACACATCATTCAACAGAATTAAAACATAGCCACTCATGCATCTATGAAGCATTCTTATTTTGAGGTATATTAGACATAACGGTTTTTTCCCCATCGCACGTGGCTGAAAATGATGCCATTGCTGAAGTCCAGCCATGAGGCCAAGAGAGTGCTCTAATACCGTTTTTATGAGCCCAATTGTTATGAACCCAAGGAATGCATTAGCATATGAATTAATATTTTTGTAAGAAGCCAGGCCCTACTCAATCAAATCGATCAACAGTAAACTAATTTCTCTGTCACAGCAAACTGATCTCTAGGATGGATAAAATCTACTTGAAATAAGTTAATAACAACAATATTTTAAAAGAAGTAGATTTATATGTAACAGCAATAGATTCAGCTACGGAAGCAATAGATTTACTAGGAAAAACAATAATTTAGCGTACTGCGACAACTATTATAGAAACTCAAAAACAAGACAGCAAACGACATTGCAGAAATATTCAACAAACTTTATTTATATGGTAAGTTTTTTTTTTTTATTGACTATTTTGATCTATATAGAAGGAGGTATCAATGCAATCCTGTAAGATTATGTGTCCTGGCCATCTAATCAGCGTTTTGTCGAATTTAACATGTTTTATTGCTGTTATTTAGCCTACAGGCCCTCGCTCAGCTATCATAAGGCTTGAAGGGGACATACAGCCACCCCACCCCTGATATTTATCTGCAAGCATTGCAAGAATTCCCTATTGAAGCCAACACCAAGATCAACAATGGTGTCGTTGTCCTTCACAAGTTTGAACTAGAATTTTATCATGAGAAATTGAGAATCCCTGCTGATGAAATCTTTGTTGAATTTTCTATCAATGAATTTGTTATTGTCTCAAGTCCAAGGTGTCGATACCTCTTAGGCTATTTTGTAGGTAGAACCCCCCTTGAATGTGTTATTAGGGTCTAGGTCAAAGAGGATTGGGAGCCATACCATTGGATTTGTATAGCTACTGGGAACTTGACAAAAGGCCTCTGCTACTATTATTTCAAAGAGGAGAATCATGCCTGCCAAAAGGCCTCTGTTACTACTCTTTCAAAGAGGAGAATCATGCCTGACAAATGGACTCTTCTAGTTCTCTTTCAAAGAGGAGAATCATACCTCTTAAGTGGCCATGTGTGGGCCCTAGATGTCTTGGAATACCCATGTGGTATTATCTAGATGGAGTGATTATTTTCCAGTTAATGAAGATGCTCACCATTATTGTTCTATATAGATTTACTTCCCATTCCTCCTTATGCAATAGTGGGACCCAACTTCCTCTAGCATATTCTTGACTCCCTTTGGGCAATTTATTTGCCACAAGCCCTAGTATTTATTTAACCCTCGAGCTCAAAAACATGTCTGCATTCGAGTTATCTTGTCCCAGGGCCTTTGTGAGCGGATTTTTATCAAAGTAAACCCAAAAATCATCCATCAAGTCATTCAGTATATCGACCTTCTAAATACTTGTTTTCATTGACAAAGTCCTAAATGTAGGATTCGAGATTATCCCTTGCTAACCAAAGTTGCCTCTTCTGATACCCCACGATTGCTACTCTAACTTCCCTGACCCAAAAGGATTCGACCTCTATTGAAGGTAGAGAATGGATGTAATAGGTAAAAGAAGGAAACGAAGGCAATTTTGCTCTCAAGGGTTCACTTGATAGCTTGGTCATTTTTGGGTCAACTCCATCCAAGCCTATAGACACAGCCATGAATAAGGAACCTGTTGGCTCCACTCATGCTACTTCCACCCATGAGGGAGTAGCTAAAGGGCCCGGTCTCTCCTCCTTTGAGGCTCAATAAGCAATTCAATGACGGTACTGAATATGGGAAGAGAAGACCTAACAAAAATACCCTAGATAGGTGGGTAATGCAGGTAATGAAGGAAAATAATTTTGTCACTAAAAGATCTTACCAAGTGTTAAGCAGTAAGAAATGGAAGGAGATGGACATCTTTGTGGAAATTTCTCAAATAAGGTTGTATCAAGAAATGTGAGGGCTCTTCTAGACCCAGTTAGGAAAACCATGGTTCATAGAGTTCACTTGTTAGTTTCGAATTTGAATATTTTGTGCTTGCAAGAAGTGAAAGTGATTGTTTTTATATTAAATGATACCTTGGATTATATTTGTCTTGGTGCAACTATGTTTCAACTTGCATGAGGAAGGGTGAGGGGGGAAACAACTCTTATCTCTTCTAAGTTATCGTCTTGTATAATTAATCATGGCATTGACCCCTCTACTATATTGGCATTGAATTTGAATATTTTGTGTTTGCAAGAAGTGAAAGTGATTGTTTTTATATTAAATGATACCTTGGATTATATTTGTCTTGGTGCAGCTATGTTTCAACTTGCAAGAGGAAGGGTGAGGGGGGCAACAACTCTTATCTCTCCTAAGTTATCGTCTTGTATAATTGATCATGGCATTGACCCCTCTACTAGATTGGTGCGGGTGCTCCTTTTTATTAATAGTAGGGTCCTTGTTCTTGCCATTGTATACCCCTATTGAAGCAAAGAACATTACAATTTTGTGGGGCTAGCTAGCTAAGTACCTCTCAGAATTTGATTGGGTTTATATGGTGACAATAACAATGTGGAATCTCACGATGATAAAATTGGGGTTAACCTTGTCTAAATGCCCTAATAGGAATGTACAACATGGAATGGCGTTAAGGCTAGACTTAGACACTACTACCCCAACAAGCACTAAAAAGGAGACTCACCCAAGTTGTGGTTCACTTGGTCCAGTATTAGGGTCAGCTCTGAGAAAGTTATGAAATGGCTTGACATAGCCATTTCTTTGGAACATAAAACTTTGTTTTCCTCTTACGATGGTGGCAGACTAGCGCAAGTGCTAGGAAAAGTTACTCGTTCTGACCTCCAAGCCCTTGTGTTCTGGATATCTTGGGGACCAACTAAGATGAGATTGTCAAATTCTATGTACTCGCTTGACATCTCCCATTTGCAACAAGCAGCTAGGATCTAAGTCATTATGTGGATTTTGACCCTACTACCCAGACCGTAGGGAGAGGACAAGTTCAATTGAAAAGTGGAACAATGCCATAAAGGTAAAATTACAACATTGTTGTGAGCGTTTGGTTGCTAGCTAGTAGTGGTGCAGCACTAATGCCACAAAATAGCTAAGGAAGAATTCAAAGAAGACTCTCAAGGACTTTAATTCATTTCCTATGGCACAACTCTAATATTGTGAGTCACCAAGCTCAAGCACTTCTTGAAGGTGGATGATATTTAGCAAGCCTAGTGTGCTCAAATTCACTTTCGACTCCATTGGCTTAAAACTGAGGGCCATCCCACTAAGGCCTTGTACAAAATGCTTGTTATTAAGGAGGATTTTGGAAGGATTGGAGCCCTAAAGAAGTCTCTAGGGAGGGTAACTAGCTAATAGGTGACTGAGTGCAAATTTGTTGAGCATTACCATAGATTTTTTTAGCTCCAAGATATAAATTATAGATGCATAGTGGGTGGCCATGCAAACATGCATTGACCTTGTCCCTTGTAAAGTTTCCCTGAAGCAAGAAAGAATATATGACTAGGAGTTTACCTTACCGAAATTAACCAAACCTTTGATGGCGATGCTTTATTATAAGTCTCCTAGGATGGATTATTTCCCATGTGAATTTTAAATCCACCTCGGATTTTTTTGGGCCCAACCTACTCAATGTGGACCAGGGGGTAGTCTAAAAAAGGTATCTAGCATCTCATTAATAGAGGCTTTATCAAATTTATCCCCAATGCTAGTGCCCTAGAACTAATTATAACTTGTAAGCCAATCTCTCCTCAAAAGCCACATGAGATTGTTCGTCACAATCTACTTAGTGTTTACCAAGAGATGGTATGGAAAAGATCTGTAAGGTTTCTCATTAATAGAATATTTTTCAAATTTATCCCCAAGGCCAATGGTTTATAATTGATTACAAGTTGTAAGCCAATCACTCTCCTCAAAATTCACATGGGATTTTGTTGTCACTGACCTACTTAGTGTTTACATAGAGGTAGTTTGGAGAAGGTTTTAAGGTCTCTCATTAATAGAAGCTTTATCAAATTTATCCACAAGGATGGTGACCTAGAACTAATTACAAGTTGTAAGCCAATCACCCTCCTCAATGTGTCCTATAAGATCTTGGACAAGGCTCTATCCCTGCGACTCTATTATATCTTACCTTGGGTTATTGGGCTGAAATAAATAGGGTTCATCAGAGGAAGTTTTATCCTAGACAATGTAGCATCAGTTTGGGAGGGGTATGGAATGGACTGATGCCTTGTCTTGAAGACCCTTTCCGACAATCTTGAATTTGAGGAAGTTTTATCCTAGACAATGTAGCGTCAGTTTGGGAGGGGTATGGAATGGACTGATGCCTTGTCTTGAAGGCCCTTTTCGTCAATCTTGAATTTGAGAAAGCTAATGACAATGTTGAGTGACCTTTCATTTTGGCTATTTGTAGGCACTATGCTTTGGGCAATGTTTTGTTTGGGTTGTGTACATTTTCTTGTTGAAAACTTCATGTAAATCAAGCCAAATATAAGGAAATTATCTTGTTTAGACTAACTAGGCAAGGCCCACCCCTAGCCCATGCCCTAGATGAGTTGGCCATAGAGGCTTTGAGTTACCTCCACGATTAGACTGCTTTAGGATGGATTAAAGGTATTCCTCCCTAGGGATTGGCATTGGACAAATGGTGAATGGAAAAAAAATTTACGACTCTTTTCTTATTATTTTGGAGGAAAAAGTGTCAATTGATAATACCATGGAATGGATCCAAATTTTCATCGAAATTCTAGTTGGTAAAAACGAAGTGCTATCTAGTATCTACTGGCATAGGAAGACATTCCTCACTAGTTGTCCTACAGGGAAACAAAGGATTCCATCGGATTAGTTGGGGGCTTTGATGTAGCCCTGAGGAATGGGGTGGTCTAGGGATATAAGGTTATTACATTAAGCTCAGTAATTGTGTACAAAACAGGTGTTTTAGTTGAGGATGGTCAAGAGAGTTAGAGAGCACTTCTATACAAGTGCCTCTTGTGAAGGGCATTGCTGGGTAAAAGTTAAAATTGGTTGGAGGGATGTCAATTTCCAAACCCTGATCTTAACGCTGGAAAAAGTCCGAATCTAAGGCATCTTTATGGCTTGAAGCATCTGCAAGGCTTCATTGTCAAAATATGGGCTTGCATTGGCTATTGTGTAAAACACTTCTATGGGCTGATCATCATGAAATTATCTTCAAATTGATTATTCCATTTACACATTGTTTTCAACATGGCCTAGCATATCTCTGCAAAATGCTGCAGTTAAATGTTGCACAAAATAGATTCCCTCTAGAATATTAAGATGGGAAAATAATAATAATAATAATAATAAATTAGATATTTGGGGGGTTTCCATCAAAACATACAGTTTTGTGAAATAGCATAAACATTTGGCTGCAGTGGAAGAACTTTGCTAAATATGACTGGAACGGCTTATTCTCAAAGCCCCTTCTGCATAATAGCTGTGGGAGGGCTTGAAAAAGCACATGTGGTGTGACACTAAAGATGATGAAATTGTCTACTACACTACTGCAAGTCTCAGTTTCCATTCTCATGCCATGCTGCCATTAGTATTTGGTTTGCTGGACTATGAAGACATAATAATAAATATAGCTCCAAAGTATTGTAATTACGTCAATCTCAGTCTAGTGATTATCGCAGCAGGAATGGGGAAAGCGCTACTTACTTAGTGGGCACATCTCTTGCAAGTTGGTGAGCGGATATGCCTGCTGTGCCCCATCTGACTGACCAAGCCCCATCACCATACAACTTTCACACTAAACAGGTCACCCATCACAAACATATAAAGGTCCATAAAAAAGATAGAGATTTGCTTGATTTTCCACTTATAAGATTGGCAGGATTTTCCAACGTCAAGAAAACTAAAGCTATAATAATCTAAAAGGTGAAACCAGGCCATTCACTATCGCTCAACATAAGAGAACTCATTGACTCCCGAGGTGGAAAACTAGAAGATTTTTTTCCAGTTGTTCCTTTGAATAAATCGTGGGATTGAAAAGTGAATATACTTGAAAAGAAAAATAGAAGGAAAAGCGAAGAAATCTATGAATCTGTACCATGTGCCCTGGCAAATAATTGCTAATGAGCTCCATGGCTCTTGATTACTATAACTTACACCTAGAATAAAAGTTAAAACCAACAGAGTGCCAAAGAATAATATCCAGATTCCAATTTGGAAAATCCCATCAAGCTGTGGTCTAGCAACAAGGTTGAGTGCTCATAGCAACTAACCTGTAAAATGCCTGCAAATAAAAGAAGATTCAAGAAACTAACCTATAAAAAGCCTGCACAGTGCAGATAGAAGAAACTTTCCGAAATTGCTTCCCACAAATCCAATCAGCGTGACAGCCACTGTAAAGACCGATTTGCAATAGAAATCAAGCTTGATGTTGAGCCCGAGTCCTGACTCTTGCACCATTATATAGGTAAAAAACTTCATCACTTGACTAAATTTATGGACCAAATCCAGTGAAAAAACTTCCCCAATTGATTAAATCTCCACATTTTACTCAAATAATTGTCCACAAATCCAAATCCAGGACAAACTATGTCCAATTTACCCCAATCGAGGTGGAAGTAATACCAGTTTACAAAAATATTCATAAATCCTGGCAAAATAGCAAATTTTTAATCGTATTATCCATAAATCCTCGGCAAAATACCAATTTTTCAAACTATTATCCATAAATCCGGTGAATAATCTTCATTTCTCCTCCCAATTGGAAAAAATTGGGCGAATTCGGGCAAATATCTCCTGGCAGACGGAAAAATTCAGGCGAATGTGGGCAAAAATAAATAATTTCATGGGTTAATATTCTTTTTCTAGATTTTCCCTAAATCGGGATGAATGCGATTTACCTTGGCATAGATATATAAAAAATAAATAATGGGCGAATATATTAAATAAAATAATAACATTTTAATATAAAAATTCGCCCACCTTTTTTTCGGTAACCCTTAAAATTCGCCATTGGGCTATAATTTGCCCCTAAAATCATCCTTGCTTCCGGTATACCTGTGTATGAATCCTAGATGTCAGAGAGACTAGAGGTTACCTTAACTATATTGACAATCTAGGGGGACAGTCACAAGCCTGGTTCATACGCATGGGCAAGGTAGCAAATCCTGAAACCCTACCTAAGATAGAATCCCCAGATGCACAAAAACCTTAGTCTATGCTTTGACAAGGAATCAGAGGGTTAACTCCTCAGTCCAAGCCTCCACGTAGCCTCGTGCTTAACTACCATTTTAGAGGAGCTTCCTAGATACAACCAACATATAAAATCATTTACTTATCAATTGGCCAAACACGTCTGAATTTAAACACTTGTGGAGAGTTTAAACTCCCTATTCCACAATTCTAGCTTAAGCTAGTTGGTGTATGACAATATGAAATAAAACTTACTAATAAATTTTAAATTATATCGTTTATTTTAAGGGTTGTTATTAGTCATAAGGTAAATGGCGTGAAAGACCGTGATGTTATAGACTCGATAAGAAAAGTAAAATGATGTATAAAGAAACTTCCAAAGAAAAATACAACTACTTAAACCAAGATTATTTTCTTTTTGTAAATGTAAGCTAACGAAATTGAAACTAAGTGTTGGAAAACTAAGACTTTTTCTAATTTTTGAAATTTTATTTGAAAATACTGAAAAGAAAACTACTAAGTGCAACTAAATGCAAAAGCATAAAATGTTTTTCTTTCACTTTTTTCAAATTCTTCAAAAACTACAATGCATCTACATCCAACTTTTTGAGTGAGTTTGAATGATCACAACATATAAAAAGAAAAATGAAGTATATAGGACCTACAATAACCAAATTCAACCCAAACATGAAGAAAAACTTGGTGAAAATACTGACTTGGAAAAAACTAATGAATAAAATCCACTAGATTTACTAAAGAACAAGTGGCTAACTGACACTACACAAAGAAGTACAGAGAATAAGGCATCTAAAGCCCTGATCATTGACTTAGATACATAGCACTAAACTCATAGACCAAGAAGGAGGGCCAACCTCAAGTCATTGGATGAAGGAAAATTCAAACAAATCAAACTCAAAGGCTTAACAACAAGCGAAACTTATGACATAGAAGACTTTGGACTTACAGAATTATGCCAACAATAGAGGACCCCTAAGCAGACAAAAAATCAACCAAGACAGGGACAAGCAAACCCTACCAAATTTTTTATGCTGCTACAAGATATACGCGACTATCTTATATAGCAACTCGCGTACCATACGCGACTGCATTATAGAGAAACCCACATATACAAGTTGCTATATGTGACTGTGTCTAATAACAATCCACGTATACAACAAAATGTTTTTCAGGGAAAAAAGAAAAAGGTCTCTGGCAATATAAAAGAACCACACTCAAAATTCGAGCAAATACTGGTCAAGAACCTACAGGATGAACCCACAACAGGCTGGGATCCCTAGTGGAGTCGCCAGTTATGTTGTTCAGGATAAAGCACCCTTGTAACCTAGGGTCTGGGGTTACCAACTTACTACTAACTTGCAGACAATCAACTTTTTATAGAGAATGGAAAGAGAATAGGAAGAAAATATTGACTTACCCGATTAGCGACGGTTGATCCAAGCTTGATCTTCTCTCGCTCCACTTCTTTCCAAAGCTTCTAGGGATGCACTTCTCCACCTGCAAAGAGAAAATAGTTCAAGTAATATCTCATGCATATATATATTAGAGGTTAGATTAAGAGCATATAGATAACATAATCAAACATATTCATTAAACCAATATACATGAAATAAACTCAATACAAGTTTGGAAGAAGAATTCTCTTTATTAAAAAGCGGTGAATAAGATAAGAGTAAAACCCAGATTGTGACATAAGGACTCTGAGTTCTGCTACTCCAAGACTCTGAAGGTATACCACCAGCATAACTTTTCTCTCCAAAAATTGATTGATTAGCCCCCACCCCACGGCCTCTATTTATACTTTGGGAAATAGAGTGGTTTCGAAGGTTGGGATGGTTGAGATGGTCGGGATAGCTATGGATTAGGCCCCAACTAATCTCATCTAATCTCAATTTATATTTTTTTAATGTTGAATTAAGGTATACACGGGTATTAATATAGGCAACTCGTGTATGATACGTGAGTTGCTCAAAGGGAACTCGCATATGCAAGTATACATGGATTGCAATGCAAATACTCGCATATGATACACGAGTTGCAATGAAAATACTCATGTATGATATGCGAGTTGCAATGCATATAGTCGTGTATGCAACCCAAAACTCATAATAAAAATATGCAAGGCTGGTTTGAAGATAATGCATCAAAGGTCATGCCCATCTATAGTGTATTGACCACTTCAATCCGAATTTGTCCTTTTGTGTACCAACATGAGGAATGTCGGTATGCAAACGGAGAAGTGCCATTTTGGCTGATAACACCCCACGGTCCACTGGTTGTGTCGCATATTTCATAGCAACTTGCTAGATAATACTATGGATACAAACCGAACAATGATATCATTGATGGAGGCAATAACAAAGCCTCTCACGTCCCTTGTTAACTCATACTTGTCCTTCAACTTATTTGTTAATGTTGTGTCCTGATATTTTCTAGGGAAAAATGGTGTTGGATTGATGCCAGCAAGGGGAATCCCAGTGATCCATGATATCAACTCGACATCCATGAAAAATATTTCGATCGAGCCATAGACATCCATAATAGAAACATACTTGCAATTGATTGAAATAGACATTCACTTCTGTTGTGTGGTCAAAATGTGGCATGTGCATTAGCGATAGTAGTATGGACTTATCCAGTCCTCTTTCTCATTCCATTGGAACTATGTGAATACGGCCACCCTCTGTCTCCCATATAGTAGTCATATACATGTTCATTGTTAGTTCTGGAAACTTGCACAAGTCATGGTAAACAAATTCCATCTTTAGCAAGTTTGTAATTATATTTTCCATTACCCAAACTCCTTTGGGTATGGAAGGTGTTACCAATGGATGTTTTACATTTTTTCCAATTCTAACCTTTGGCACATCGGCTAGTCTAGAACCATGGATGCAGATCATGTTGCTTCGTTCTCTGGTGGAGGTGTTGTTTCCTTCTTACAACTGGGTCCATGGACAGTGTGTTTTCTTTTTGAAGTACTAGGATGGTCTGGGTGTAAAACAAATCTTGGAATCACATGGGACTATGCAGCTTCTTTTGGACCTCTATGTGATTGTGATACCACTTCTATAGTTTCTTCTATGTTTGGTGTGTGAAATCAAATCTCAAGACCTGATTCTAGACTGGCGCTCGTACTAGAGAGGAAAATGATCATACTCTTATTGTAGCTACAACAGATCCCATGTTTTAGATAAAACATGGGAGCTCCATTTTTTACATACAAAAGGTGATGCTTAATTTCCTTAGTCATTTCAAGATTTCCATGTTGTTTTAATTTTTTAGGTCATTTCCATGATTTGATTTAGTTAAAAATTTATGCTTTTTTGCGTGTTTTTAGTGAGTTGCGGAAAAGACTATTTTTTCCCAAAATGTGTCATTCTCGCAACCCGCAATGCGGATTGCGGGATCTTGAAGTTTCATATTTGCGAGTTTTTCATCCCGCATCCCACATACCACAATGCAGAATGCAGGATGCATGACCATTTTTATGAGTGCAGTCAGTCATCCTGCAACCCGCATCCTGCAAATTGTGGGTTGTCGATTGCGGGAAGTAGTCTGAATTATGATTTGTTTTGTGTGTTTCTGCAACCCGAAAATTGCGGATTGTGGATTGCGGAAAGGTTAGTTAAATTATAAAAGTGTTTTCATTACCGTGTCCCACAATTGCGGATTGCGGGGTGTTAGGTCATGCTTTTGTTTTCCATCTTTTAATACTTTTATTTATGTTTTGAAGCTTGGTTTTACTTTTTATTCCTAGATTTTTTTTTTGATTGGGATAGTTTGAGTTTTTTCCCTTCAACTTTCATGTTATTTGATTCTTTTTAGTTTATTTTTACAAGTTTTGGTTTGATTTCATGATCAAAGGGCTTATATAAGGCTTATATGGATTAAAAAGTCTAAAAAATAACATTAAAGTTTGCTTAGGGTCCCTAAATCTATTAATCTTGTCTATTGATCTAGGAACAAAGAATCAATCTCATCAAAGATTAATCAACAAATAACTCATGAAATGGTGTAATGGGTCTACAGGATAAGTATCCGCTCCGTATTCACATAAAGAATGATAATACAATACAATTTCATGCTACAAGCATGAATGAGAAGCAATTTGAATTCCTAAGGAGGTCATTCAAATTGAATGAGTGAGTCTCGCTTAACTGACTGTGAGACATAGTCCACACTCAGTTAACCACTGATCAAAACCCTAATTGACTCAACTAACCCTAACTAAAGTCGGAGTGCAATAAATGACTGAGTCTCAACTGAAAGAGATTAGACACATGTCACAGCTCACCAACCATCAAGAGGTAGCGCTACACTGACTCCAATGAACCCCGATGAGGTTAACTGAAGTTAAAATGCACATCAGAAGTTGGTGGAGGTGCCCTTGTTGAATCCAATTCATTAAATAATCATTAAATAATATATTTAATGAGAGGAGGCATCTTAACTGACCTATTTAGCTGATTGTAACCACCAATTAGCAATTAGGTGCATTAATATCACTCAGATCACCCTTAGAGTGCTCCAGTTAGCCTCCCTAAATGTAGGAGAAGGCTATGTTAGCCTCCTTTACTGAAGGTAGGCATGGGTGAGACTGGATGATGACATTTAATGCTCCACTGATGTCAATTAATGTCAATAATACTTAGGATAGTGGTTTAACTAGACCAATTTGACCAAAAAGAGTGTGTATGGTGGTAAATGTCTCCAACACCCCCCCTTAAGCTATACTCAGGAGAATTAGAAAACATAAGTGCATAAGAATTCTAGGGCCCCAACAACTAAGGCCATAGGTCACCCTGTACAATAAAGTAACTACTTAATATAACCAAGGAAACGGGGAAAACCTCATGGGAAAAATACCCCCCCTCAAACTAAGCAGTAAATCAAGAATTGGTTCTTCTATGCAGCAACATCCTAAGACTGTGCATGTGAACCTATGAATCCAAACTAAATGAATAATTCTAGAGGAATCTTCCACTTTGGAAGAAGAACAATGCACTCAACTGAATCAGAAATATAAACAGCTACACGGTGAAAACTGGACCCATGTAGAGTAGCTGAAATCATCTGAAGAGAAAGCAAAGGTTCTTGAGGATTTGAACCATGTGTGGAACACTCAATAAACTGATATGTTTCAGCCTTGAACAGCAAACCATGAGTGGTAAAATCAACCCCAAATATTAGGAGCAAGTGTCCAAGCAGATGCAGAATGCCTTCCTCTTTACTAGTTCTGTGAGGAGATGAGCATGTGACCAAAGGTAGAGAAGCCCTGGGACTGTGGAGAGTGAATGATTGAGATCCATAATATGATATAGCTTTTGAAATATCTAATGAATCACATAATAAAATATCATAAACCTCATATGAGGAAACTAACACCAAATCCCCATAAGCAGTTTTGAAAAGAAAGTGCGGTACTTGATTTTTCACACCGGAATTGGTGAGAGAAGCTACAAGCATGACTGAAAGCTCTTGGAATTTAGAATATGAACCAAATAATATCATATTAGAAATTAAATCAGATCTAAATAAGTTCACAACAGATCCAAAACTGTGAAATGAAATCAAATCCCCAGCAACAGTTTTGTAGGAGACTTGCGGTACTTGTTTCTTCACACCGTTGATGAGAACAGCTACAAGCAGTACTGAAGGTTTATGAAACTGAAATTTTGAACCAAGAAATATCATATCAGATCCAAATAAGATCATATCAGATCCAATAAGGTTCATATCAAATCCAAAATTATGGCCAACCGAGATGGTGGATGCACAGTTGTCTTTTTCTTCAAAATTCTGAATTTTGGTGCATGTAATCTTGTAGGATTTTGATGGAAGATTTAGATCATGGGGAGTGAATGTGTCGCTCTTATAATATGATATTTCTTCCAAAATATCAAATTTTTTACATATTTTCACACTAGCAGCAACATTAGAGGGAGAAAAATCAAATTTCTCTTCACTTTCGAAAGCAATTACTGGTAAATTTTGCATAGAATTCAAAGGAAAATCACCAGTGAATGTTTGCATGGAAGTGCAGAAGTATTTTTCTTCAATATCAGAGATTTGAATGTCTTCTTCTATTTCAGCAATATCAGGAGATGAGATATCAGAGATCTCATGAACTTCTGGAGCATCAGGAGAAGGAGTCACTGCATGGAGACTTTCTTCAATTCAAATTGAATGTGTAGAAGATTCTGCTTCATCTTCATCTTGAACAACTTCATTAGAGAGATTAGAGGCCAAGAATTTTGAGTAAAGAACTCTTGTGGTGTTGGATTTTATCTCCAAAGTGCTATTACGATCCTCATTGTGCTTGCCAAAGGTTCTGTCCAATTTTGTCCAGATATCCTTTGGGTATTCAGTAAAACCAATAAGGTAGCACAAGCTAGGAGAAAGGGCCAGACATATTGCTCCAAAATCTTTATCAGCATCATTTAGCCAATCATTCTCATTTTGATAAGACTCTTTTCCAAGTCCAATAGACACCTCATAGAGACCTCGTCTCTTCAAAGATGCAATCATCTTCAACTTCCATTTCGAATAGCTTGTGAATGGGGTGAGAAGAGGGATTGATGAGTCCATTCGAAGTTGTACCTCTTAAAACCTACAAATCACAACAAAAGGGGCACCGTAAGGTCGAAAATCCTGCACATTTTAGGCTTTCATCACACCCAACATAGTCAATCAAGCAAGCTTGATCAATAAGTTCTTTACTTGGGGGATTAAGTGGTAAGCCTTGGCTTCTGGTGTAGAGCTAGATTTTTGAGCTATTGATCAAATTTCATGGACAAATCTGTCAAAAAGCTTGTTTTTGAGAGATAGATCTTCATCCTGCTGTATGCTCTGATACCATATTAATATTTTATATTGATCTAGGAACAAAGAATCAATCTCATCAAATATTAATCAACAAATAACTCATGAAATGGTGTAATCGATCTACAGGAATAGTAGCCTCTTTGTATTCACATAAAGAATGATAATACAATATAATGTCATGCTACAAGCATGAATGAGAAGCAATTCGAAATCCTAAGGAGGTCATTTGAATTGAATGAGTGAGTTTAGCTTAACTAACTGTAAGCCATAGTCCACACTCAGTTAACCATTGATCAAAACCCTAATTGACTCAACTAACCCTAACTAAAGTTGAAGTGTAATAAATGATTGAGTCTCAACTGAAAGAGATCAGACACATGTCATAGCTCACCAACCATCAAGAGGTAGCGCTACACTGACTCCAATGAACCTCGATGAGGTTAACTAAAGTTGAACTGCACATTAGAAGTTGGTGGGGGCACCCCTGTTGACTCTAGTTCATTAAATAATCATTAAATAATATATTTAATGAGAGGAGGCACCTTAACTAACCTGTTTAGCTAATTGTAACCACCAGTTAGCAATTAGGTGCATTAATATCACTCAGATCACCCCTGGAGTGCTCTAGTTAGCCTCCCTGAATGTAGGAGAAGGCTAAGTTAGCCTCCTTGACTAAACGTAGGCATGGGTGAGACTGGATGATGACATTTAATGCTCCAATGATGTCAATTAATGTCAATAATACTTAGGATAGTGGTTTAACTAGGCCAATTTGACCAAAAAGAGTGTGTATGGTGGTAAATGTCTCCAACAAAATCAAGTCTAACCCTATATCATCAGTTTAATTTTTGAAAATCATTAACTTGAATTTTCTTGTAGCGCAAGCCAAAAACAAATGCACATAGTCACTACAAGAAAGTCATGCAAAGATAAAAATCAACATTCAACGTTGCATAGATTTAGTTCTCTATGTCGCCAACACTGCGACACCAATCTGGTATAAAGCTTTGACGAGGTAGTTGCTAGAGCTTCCGATTGCAGTATGCGAAGCTAGTGGTATAAATTGTCCACATTACGGCAGCATAGTTTTTTAAAGCACCGATAAGATAGTTGATAGAGCTTTCAATTGCCGATCACGAAGCTAGTGGTTTATGTCGCAGACACTGCGGTAGCATAGTGGTTTAAAGCTCCGATGAAATAGTTGATAAAGCTTCTGATCGCCAATCGTGAAGCTAATGGTTTAAAGATAGTTGCTAAAGCTTTGGATTACCGATCGTGAAGCTAGCGGTATATGTCGTCGACATTGCGGCAGCATAGTGGTTTAAAGCTCTGATGAAATAGTTGATAAAGCTTTCGATCGCCGATCACAAAGCTAATGGTTTAAAGATAGTTGCTAAAGCTTCCGATCACCAATCGCGAAGATAGTGGTCTAAAGCGCCGACACTGTGGTAGCATAGTGTCTCGAGGTTTCAATGCATTAGAGATTACTGATTTCGATCACCGACAAGTTATTAATGGGAAGTACTGATTCGTTCATTCTTGGGGCTCCAATCACCGATGCTAAGAAAGATTAGTTGTTAGTGATGGAAGACGCCAATACCGTGACAACATTCAAATATTAATCACCGTGACAAGTGTCAGTATCATCATGAAGGTGAATCGTGGGGGTTTCTTGTAGAAGTGAGGCAATAATGATAGCATACCGTAATGAGACAAAGGAATTTCAAAACATGTTTTTTCCTGAAATGCACATAGAGCAGGTGGAGATTGTGGTGAAAAATTAGTACTTGAAAATCAAAATTTTGAAACAGAGTAAAATCAGGGCTTTGGGGAGTGGCCATTTGGAGTGTCAAAACGGTTAGAGAAGACTTGGAGGAAGTAAAAAGTCACTACCAGGAATTGATTGCAGTATCTAAATAGGCTCTTAAAAGAAAAAGACAGACAGAGAATCAGTTTACAGAATTAAAGCAGACTATCCAAGAGCTGAAGCAGCAAAAGACTAGGAGAGAAGTTATTAGTTAGTTTGAAAAGTTATTTTATTTTATTTTTGTATAATTTTAGTTTATATTGAATAATTCGATAGATTACCTAAAAGTAGTTAGGGTTCAGTTATGCAACTGTTTGTGAAAGAACATGATAAATGTAAGTCTGAAAGAGGACAAAAGGGTTCAATTTTTGCTGACAAGGGGAGGCTATCAAGATTTGTTTATGAGCTAAGTGTAAAGACTCTTATGTGTTTTTGATGACTGAACTATGAAATATATGCACTATATTCCCTTTTGATTACTGACTGGTTTCATTTCTAATTTGTGTTAATTACTCAGTTGGTATATTCATTTCATGTTTAATGTTTTTATGCTTGAAATGCTTGCTAACTGTGGGTGAAACTCAGTATTGTGTTTATTATGTTGGATTATGGTTTATATGTTATACATTTCAGTCATTCAAATGCTCATGATTTAGTGTTTTCTTTGGTCTTATGAATGTTTTCCCTCTTGTCTTCAAACTGTTCAACCAAAAACCTAGAAAAACCCTATTTTACTTTATTGTGTTTATTGAGATTGTGTTGGCTTGTTCTCTTGTAGTCTGGGAACAATTTTCGGCACAAAAATCTCTGGCGCCGTTGCTGGGGACGAAGCTGAAAGCATACTTTCCCTGGGTTATTCATCATTCAACTGGTTTTGAGAGGTGGACAAAACCAACAAATCATTTAGACTACATTTCACTAAATAGTTCATAGTGGATACTAAGGGAGTTGCGACAAGAAGTAGACCTAGTTCACCATTGCACCTTGGTGTCTTAGACCTAGAGAAAATTCTGAAAGAAGCTAGGAAAATTAGGAGATCACAATCATCCCCAGCTTTATGCAGCCCTAATTAATTTGACCTACTGTCACCCTTTCCACTTTCCGAGGAGGAAAAAAAAATTATCTTGACTAATCGATTGGCGACACCACTAGTTCAAGATGCAGAGGCCGAAGACCATGGAATCCATTTTGGCTCGAAGGTTTGCACCTTTCAATTTTTTCGATGTTCCGGGTTTTCCAAATCCAGTACCTACTATGGATGTTTGGGGAGATTTTCTTCCACGGTTTAGAGAAAGCAAAGAGGATAATCCTTCATATCACCTCATCAGATTTCATCAATATATGGTTCAATTAAATATACAACATGAATATGTGCTCATGAATATGTTCATGTATTCACTCAAGCAAGATGCAGGATAATGGTATTTTTCTCTTCCCGCTGCTAGCATTTATTCATTGAAAGAATTCCATACATGTTTTTAGAAACATTGTCAGTATGTGTTCTCAGCTGAATTCTTTTTTAAATATTGTTGTGAGCAGGCTGATTTTTATAATACAAATTCTAATTCAAAAATTCATGATGATAAGTATAATCAAGGATTCAAAACATATCATGAAGAAGTTGTAGTTTCAGAATTTGTTGAAGATGAAGAGGTAACATTTTTAGATACTGCTATCAAGGAAGAATTCCATGATCATCACGATAATCAAGTTGTTGTTTTAAGTCAGGTTGAAGATTATTCTAGTGATGAGATCAGTAGAGATAGTTTGGAATATTCTCATAATGATTTCAACAGTCTTAATAATCATTTGAATGCTAATCTTGTTGAAGATCAATCTCTTGTTCAACAAACTATTGGAAATCATTGTTGTGTTAAAAATCAGCCTTGTAATGAAGAAAAACACGAACCTTTAGCATCATCATTTGAAATTTCTCATAATACTCCTTGTTATGATGAAGATATTGGGGTTTCAAGACAAGAATTATGTGATGAATTATATTCTAGTCCTTTTTGTTTTGATATTAAAATTGATGAAAGTCAGACTGTTGACATTTTTAACGTTATATTAGAAGTTTCTTATATTCATGGTTATGATAAATCTGTTGTTCAAAACCATTATGAAGATGCTCTAATTTTTTATAAATATGATGATGAAATTGAAAAGAAAGACCCAGAAATGTGTGAGGTGTGTGATATGGCACAATCTGATCAGCAGATTCAGGAATGCATTCAGTCCATTATCCTTGAACAACTGGAGCCAATGTATGATAGTTATCCATTTGAAGACAGTGTGGAAAAGGAGGTTCAGCTTGTTAACATTATTGATGATACTGTCCAAAAAATTCCAGAGAAAATTCAGGCTGATCCTGATGTCTTTTATTGCCAATTCCTGCTTGATATTCATGGAACAAAATATTCTTATGGATAGCCTATATTTGTCACAGAACATGAAGAGGTAACTTTTGGAAATTTTTATGATCCAGTGACAGATTATTTAGAGTCAACACTAAATTATAAATATGTTATCTTAGAGACGTCATTTGATGAAAGTGAGTACAAGTTGCTAGATCTTTACTCTTCATGTTTTCCAATATTTCTGATTATACATATATTCGGAGTTGGAAGCAAGTTTTGGTGGGTTGATGAAATATTTGCTTGGTTGCATTGGAAATGGGATTACAATTTAATTCAGTAAATGAAAGGTTCCTCAAATACTTTTACAGTATTTGAAGGAAAGAGATTTGAATTTCATTGTATATACCGGTGTATGAAGGATTGAATAAAGACTCCATAGCCCAATGGATGTTTTGTAGAGTAGCAGATGGGTTCAATTAAATGACAGAAGGCACTGGTCTACAAGTTCTTGAAGCCTCATAGGGAGGACTTCATCCCGCAGCAGGAGCCAGATGTTAGGTCATGTTTTTGTTTTCCATCTTTTAATACTTTTATTTATGTTTTGAAGCTTAGTTTTACTTTTTATTCCTAGAAAATTTTGTTGATTGGGATAGTTTGAGTTTTTTCCCTTTAGCTTTCATGTTATTTGATTCTTTTTAGTTTATTTTTACAAGTTTTGGTTTGATTTCATGATCAAAGGGCTTATATAAGGCTTATATGGATTAAAAAGTCTAAAAAATAACATTAAAGTTTTCTTAGGGTCGCTAAATCAAGTCTAACCCTATATCATGAGTTTAATTTTTGAAAATCATTAACTTGAATTTTCTTGTAGCGCAAGAAAAAAACAAATGCACACAGGCACTACAATAAAGTCGTGCAAAGCTAAAAATCATCATTCAACATTGTGGAGATTTAGTTCTCTATGTCGCTGACACTGCGGCACCAATCTGGTATAAAGCTCCGACGAGGTAGTTGCTATAGCTTTCGATCGTTGACCACGAAGCTAGTGGTCTAAAGCGTCGACACTACGACAACATAGTTGTTTAAAGTATCGATAAGATAGTTGATAGAGATTTCGATCGCCGATCGCGAAGCTAGTGGTTTATGTCGCCGACACTACGGCAGCATAGTGGTTTAAAGCTTTGATGAAATAGTTGATAAAGCTTTCGATCGTCGATCACAAAGCTAATGGTTTAAAGATAGTTGCTAAAGCTTCCAATCGCCGATCGCGAAGCTAACGGTTTAAAGATAGTTGCTAAAGCTTCCGATCGTCGATCGCGAAGCTAGTGGTTTATGTCGCCGACACTGCCATAGCATAGTGGTTTAAAGCTCCAATGAAATAGTTGATAAAGCTTCCAATCGTCGTTCGTGAAGCTAATGGTTTAAAGATAGTTGCTAAAGCTTTCGATCACCGATCGTGAAGCTAGTGGTATAAAGCGTCGACACTGCGGCAGCATAGTGTCTTGAGGTTCTGATGCATTAGAGATTATTGCTTCTGATCGTCGACAAGTTAGTAATGGGAACTGTTGATTCGTTTAGTCTTGGGGCTCCGATCGCCGATGCTAAGAAAAATTAGTTGTTAGTGATGGAAGACGTCAATACCGCGACAACATTCAAATATTAATCACTATGACAAGTGTCAGTATCATCATGAAGGTGAATCGTGGCGGTTTCTTGCAGAAGTGAGGCAATAATGATAGTAGACCATAATGAGACAATGGCATTTCAAATCACATTTTTTCGTAAAATGCACGTAGAACAGGTGGAGATCATGGCGAAAAATCAACACTTGAAAATCAGAATTTTGAAATAGAGTAAAATTAGGGCTTTGGGGAGCGGTCATTTGGAGTTTCAAAACCGTTAGAGAAGACTTGGAGGAAGTAAACAGTCACTACCAGGAATTGATTTCAGTATCTAAATAGGCTCTTAGAAGAAAAAGACAGACAGAGAATCAGTTTACAGAATTAAAGCAGACTATCCAGGAGCTAAAGCAGCAAAAGACTAGGAGAGCAATTATTAGTTAGTTTGAAAAGTTATTTTTTTAAATTTTTGTATAATGTTAGTTTATATTGAACAAATCGATAGATGACCTAAAAGTAGTTAGGGTTCAGTTATGCAACTGTTTGTGAAAGAACAGGATAAATGTAAGTCTGAAAGAGGACAAAAGGGTTCGATTTTTGCTGACAAGGGGAGGCTATCAGACTTCGTTTATGAGCTAAGTGTAAAGGCTCTTATGTTTTTTTGATGACTGAACTATGGAATATATGCACTATATGCCTTTTTGATTATTGACTAGTTTCATTTCTAATTTGTGTTAATTACTCAGTTGGTATATTAATGTTTTTATGCTTGAAATGCTTGTTAACTGTGGGTGAAACCCAGTATTGTGCTTATTCTGTTGGATTATGGTTTATATGTTATAAATCTCAGTCATTCAAATGCTCATGATTTAGTGTTTGCTTTGGTCTTATGAATGTTTTCCCTCTTGTCTTCAAATTGTTCAACCAAAACCCTAAAAAAACCCTATTTTACTTTATTGTGTTTATTGAGATTGTGTTGGCTTGTTCTCTTGTAGTCTGGGAACAATTTCTGGCACAAACACGGGGATAATGCAACCTACAAGTTTAAGTATCTGCTGTGAATTCATCTTGATATGATGGTCGGGATTGTTTTGTAGATATTTAGATTTTGGTTTTGTTTCATTCTTGCTTGATTGGTGGTATTCTTTGGATCCTTGGGTTTCTGTACTTCTTGTTCTTTTTCTTGGTTTCCCTTTTATGACATTTGGGTGATTTGGATGAGTTTTAATGTTTCGATATGTTTGTCCTCCAGGTTGCTTAACAAACACTTATTTGAACTCTTTTAGACTTATTTAGTCATCTCTTTTACATGATCATCAAATCCATCACTATTAAATATCATGTACAAGTCATGTCAAATTAATTAGTACAAGTGTTCAATAGAAAAATATATCTTTTATATTTGAAGAGTTTTATTTATATATATACAAGATGATTAATCTTTTAGTTACAAATTTAATTTTGTGTAAATATATTTTATAAATTTCTTTGAAGATCTTTTAAATTCATTAGCATTATATATTTGAATTATCATATTTTTGAAATAAAGTTTCTATTCTAGAATAATCTGAATTCACATTAAAACATTAAAGTAAAATTATAAGAAATTTTAACTATTTCCTAAGTGAGTATATGGTAGCTTTAATGCATAACTATATATAACTATATGCATTAGAAATATTTGATTCTTGTGAACTTTAAAAGGATACGAAGAAAGATCTAAAATTATGAGTCCATAAACTTACTTTGACTTTTGGGTAAATTGAATGAGTCTTAAAAACTCATAAGCTTGGATGCTAGTTTTAATGTCATCCTATTTATATTATTTTACGGCAAAGATTGAGAAATTTATGCACCAGAAAGCTCATTTTGAAGGAATCGCTCCAGTACAATTAATTTTCGGAAAATGTGATAATGTCACTTTTGAAACTGATACGCACACATAAAATAATTAACTATCAAAACAATATTTTTATTATTAATCCTATTAAAAAACTACTTCAAACTTTATTTGAAATGTGAAGGTTTCATAACGTTAAATGGTGATGTCAGCTAATGGGATATTGGGCCATTTTGACACCAATTTCAAATCGATTTGCCACAATCTGAGATTGCAACGTATTGAAATAAATCGTGTCGAGGATTATGGAGTCAACTCATATCAAGTAAATCGTGTAGAAGGAGTAACATGCAAAACGGTCGGCACTGAAATCATGGAAAACATACGTTGGTCTACATGCGCCTTCGCCAGAGTTATCCAACTATGAGGAGGCTGCGCAGAGTTTAAATATTTTTCTTTTGGAGTTTCTGGAAACGCTGCTACCTCGACAGAGCTGGAAGCGCTTGACAGTGCCAGAATATATTTTTCTTTCAAATTTGTTGAGATGCTGCGAGGAGGGAGACTTTTGGAAGAGAAAGATTGGGACAAGACACTGAAGACACCTTTGTTTATGTAATTTCCTACAAAACTTGATTTAATACAGTATTGATAGTATTTTCATATCTCTTGTTATTGATTTGATTAAATTTCTTTTTACAGATCACGACTTTTCCTGTTTCAGATGGATTAGTATCGCTGCTAGTTCTTTGCAATTGATAAATGCATTTATTTATAACTTTGATTTTCTTTGTTACTAATTCATGCATTGATAAATTTTTTGAAGAATTTCTTCTTTTAAAAGTATTTATCTATTTCTGCAAATGATTCAACAGTGAAATTATAAATACAAACATGTTGGTTTTTCAATTAACATGCATACATGTAGGCTAACCTTGAACGATACAATATTAAGTTGTTGTCACTTGATTTTCATTAATTGATTGTGAGTTAAGTGATAAGCTAATTAGTCTCATTTACATTTCTGTTAATTTGATGAAAATACTTGTCTGTCTTGCACCTCAAGTTGATCTGTAAATCAATTGAACATCCTCTTTGAGTAGCTTAGATTTAGATCAGATTTTTCTTTCATAGTTAGATTTGAGTTTCTTTTCTTTGCATTACTCATCCCGTTTTCCAATCTGGGAAATAGATCCTTTAAGGATCAAATCCACAAGAGCCAACGGAGGCTAGAAATATCCGTGGGAGATCACTACACCAAACAGCCTGGAGATAGGACTGTCCTTGCGCAGGACCTTTTGAAGCCCTTCAATCTAGTTTTTCCCCCTCTGTTGTAAGTCTTAAATACCATTTTCAGCAACATACACAATTGAGGCTTCAACAACTCTGTAAAAAAATGGATTCGGTCCTTACCGTTTCAAACACCAATTAAGCGCTCTCAGTTGGCTGCAGTAAAAATGAATGAAACTTTGGCACGAAGATAATATATGTGTACCCATTCGATTAGTTATTCATTCACATGATTGGGAAATAAATGGATAGGTGGCAGCAATTTTCATCACATGAAGCAATATTTCTAATCAATGCAAGGAAACCGCCAATCAAACCATTACTTTTCCTATCAATTCAATGGTAGTTATTGTGCATTAATGGAAGAAGTGACCAAAAAGAACGCCACCGAAATCTTCTTGCATCCTCAAATTAACTGTTGGACAACTATTATTTGCGATGAAAAATCAATATGCAAAAACAATCATTTTCCTACGCCAGGCTTATGAAGTACGACATCTAGTTCTTTCCTTCTAATAGACGGAGAGTCTTTACTAACAATTTTTCTTCTGTGATAGAAATATAGTTTGCGACAAGTTTTTCTTCCTCTTTTGATAAACAGACAATCTACGACATTTTTCTTTCTCTTTAAACATAAAATTTACAACATTTTTCTTTCTCTGCGAGACAATCTGTGACCAAACACTCCTAAACTTTGAAACAAAAACACTCGCAATTTTTTTAGAAATAACACTAATAAACAACACTCGTAAACTTACGAATTGTTGTCTTTTGTCTTTTTCTTTTTCTCTTGTTCCTCTTTTCTCGTCATTTTTTTTGAACTCTTAGTCAACCAAGTCATGCATATCCTGGTAAGGATTTAGCCGACTTCCATTCGTCAATACCTTGAAAGGTGTTCCATCTAACTTTTATAATTGCACCACTCCTCCTTTTGTGATCTAAATGAAAATGTATCGTCCTAGCCAATGTGTTCTAAGATCACAAGGATGCTTCAAAAACTTACCGTCGTACAGGAGAACAAGGTCTCCAATGTGAAATCGCTTGCTCTTAATATTCCATCCATGTCAAGATTTCTATCGCTCCTTCTCGACATTCTAATAATATCTTGCAACAAACCTTTATTCTTGCAATTGGACCAACTCTGAAATTTTTTTCTTCAACAGCACTAACCTCGGTCATCTTCGTTATCGCAGTTATCCTAGGACTACGTACAATATATTAAATTGGCATGACAACTTCTTGTCGATAAACCAGTCGAAATGGAGTTTAGGCTTGTCAAATTCTTAGAAGTCATGCGGTATTCCTATAATACCATAGATATATTATAATACCAATAATTTCTTTGAACATTACAGATCTTTGTCAATGTGTTCTCCATGATCTTATTGAATTCCTCGACAAAACCATTCCCTTGTGCATGATATGGTGTTGTCTTCATGTGCTGAATTCAGAATACTTTAGTTAATTTGTCGATTAATTGATGGAAAAAATGTGTTCCCTGATCACTTATCAAAATATTCAAGCATCCAAATCTAGTCACAACATTGTTGAACAAAACTTTTGCAGCAGTCGCAACAGTACAATACTTTACTGGCGTTGCTTCATCCCATCTAGTCAAGTAATTTGTAGCAATAATATTGTAGTGTGTGCCTGTTTTCTTTCCTGCTGGATTAATAGGTCCAAAAAAATCAACATCCCATATGTTGAATCCCTATAAAGTTATCTGAGGTACTAGCGAAATTTCATCTCTCCACGATGGCTTTCCAGTTATTTGGCAGATATCACAACTACGATAATATTCTCTAGCATTTGCATGCAGTGCGGGACACCATAATCTTAGCTATAAAATTTTGTGCATAGGATATTTTTCAGCATAATGGCCTCCTACAACACCAGCATGTTCCTCATTTAAAATCATTTGGGCGCTCATGTTCCAAAATACAACAACAGAGAATTTCATCGGGTCCTATTTTGTATAACTGTCCAACAATCAACTGGAAATATGTAGCTCTCATAACTAGTTCTTTCTTTTGTGTTGTATTAAACTTGGATGGTGTATATCTCATGCTCATTAATTGTATAATATCTCAATAATGATCATCGAACATATTGATCGCAAATAATTGTGCATTAGGAAGACTATTGTTGAGACTCATAGGTTTTTTGCCATTCTATCCTTCATAGATGGTTAGGTCCTGAATTCAGCCGACTTGGATTAACAATAATCTTGAAATGAAATTCTTGGAAGAGGATAAGCCATCGAAAAATATTCCCCCCCAACACTCTCTTACTAACCAGGTATTTTAACGTATAATGATCTATGGACATTTTGAAATGTCCCCCTGGAAGTAGTGTTGAAACGTTTGAAGTGCATATACCATAGCTAAGCCTTCTCTTTTCGCCATGATATAGTTCTTCTCTTCCATTGATAATTTTTTCCTAGGAAAGGAAATAAGATTATCAATAAATTATTTTCCATGCTACACAAGTACAACTTCGAGTGCGACAAACGATGCATCGACATGTACATGAAAATATTTTTCCAATCTGGAAAAACTAGAATGGGTGTTGTAACAATACTATTCTTTAGGGTGTCCATACTTTCTTTGCATTTTTCACTCCACTGAAACTTAAGATCCTTCTTCAACAAATTCTCCATAGGGTAATTCACATATACATATCCTCTAATAAATTTGCGATAATACCCTGTATGTCCCAGATTTGTTCTTCACTACTTTACTATTGCAAGTGGTGGTAGGTTGACAATGATAGCAATTTTAGCAGTATTGACCAAGACTCCATTGCGACAAACCACATGAACCAATACAATTCCAAAAGGGGAAAAATACACTTCTTTCAACATTTTTCCAACATCATTATGAGGCTTTCAATATGGTATTTTATGAGCCCAAATACTGTCTAGTCATCAAAATAGACTTCAAGAAACTTGTGAATAAATGTTTTAAAGGAAACCACGAACAAATTGGAAAAGATATAAAGGGCATTTTTTAGTCCAAATGGAATCATGGTATACTGGAAACATCCTCATTCCATGACAAAGGTTGTCTTGTGTCGATATTCCTTTGCAATTATGATATGATGGTAACAAGAGAACCCATCAATAAAGGAGTATACTTCCTGACCACCGACACTCTCCAATACTTCATCTGTAAATGGTGTCAAAAATGGATCATGTAGGAAGGAATCATTTAGGTTCCTTAGGTCGACACAGATGCACACTTCACCGATAGACTTATTATCTTGTACTACAATTGGGCTAATCCATTCAGATTATTCAAGAGGTTCTATGATACCTACACCCAACATTAGATTTAACTATGTCTTAAATTTTTATTTGTACCTCAGATTGAGTTGATATGGTCACTGCTTGACTGGATTCATGTCGAGCTTCAATGGGATCTTCATTTCTCCAAGATCTCCAATGATACCCTTCATCTATGAAAATTTCATGGGGGAAATATATTCAAACTCATGAAGTAATTATGTGGTCTTCCTGAAAGTCTCATCATCCCAGTAATCTCCAATACTGGCAAACTTTGGATTTTTTGGGGATCCAATATTCACTTTCTTGATTTTTAGTGGATTCAAAAACTAGCTCCTTGAAATACCGAATCCTTCCACCACGCGAGTACCTTCTGTTTCTAGAATATTTATGTCTTTCGGGTCCTCATAATCAAGTTTTCCTGTTACATTATAGCACTACATATAGTGTTGGATTGTCACACTGCTCTGATTAAAAATTGTCATCAACACCAAAAAAATTTCAAATATCTTCATCTTGATTACTTGCAATGCAACATCAATCGATGGATGGTCATCAACAAACTCAAACACATGTGTAAAACTTGTAGCTAGTTCTTTTCATTCTATTGTCCCTATTCGTAGCTCAACCGACGTGTACCATTTCTTTGGTATCAGGTCCAATGTGTGTATGAATTGGTGTACCCATTCCTGTCATGGACATGCGGGCCTCATGTTGCACAACAATGTGTGATATGCTCAAAAGGATTAGTTAATCCTGTGTATTTATGGTTGGTGTATATCACCTTCTCTTCAAATCGTGTTTGCATCAATATCTGGAATTGGGGCCATTCTGAGATATATTGTTTATGTGCGGCCCACCATCTTGCAGGTGTAGCTTTTAATGCAAAATACAAATTTGAAAAGCATTGTGGTTCGGTGACTTTCTCTTCAAATTATGTCAAAAAAGATTCCAGGTTAGGAAAACCTTCATATGTAGGTAGATCACATACCTCAATACCAACCTGTCGCACCGATTGTGTAAGTATTTCACATCTTCTCATTGACACTTCATGCAATTAGTTCTACCAATTTTCTAGAGCTTCTCCAAAATCCAATGGACAGGAACTAATGCTTCGCCAATTAAGGTTTCCGTCGGTCATTGGATTTGCATAATCATCCATTGCAGAAGTAACCTTATATATATGTTCGCGAGATCTGAATTACCCTTCACTATGTACCTGCTTGACGTACCTATGATATTATAGAGGATCAAGCGATGTGACCACTCTCATCTCTTCATCTCTGAATGTTAGAATCCATTTCTTGAAATTGATAATAGTTTGGTTATCAATATCCCAATTGATTCCCAGAAGTGCACAATATGGATTTGTATCATTAATAATTTCGATCACCTCAAATTCAGCATGAGTGTGAAGTCTTTATATCTTGATAGGAACCCGATTTAGTCGAATGATGGGTATAACCTTTGATTGATTTGCTAGTATGAGCTCGATAGGAGACCATACTAGTTTTGGTTTTCCCATACTCTCCATATTTTTCCTAGTAAGAATGTTCACATCAGAGCTCAAGTCCATAATAATATAGTCCATGTCATAATCTCCTATCTGGGCATACATTCTCAATTCTCGACAAGTCTTCAATATTTTTCCAATATGATTAACCCTCTTTTCTAGTCACACATCCTCTTCAAGTTTTTCTATTAAAGTTTTCAATTATGCTACAGGATATTTATCTTAGATTAGTGCTAAAAAAAAATTAAACCGTTTTTTTAGTTTACTAAGCTTTTCCATCATATTCTGTCTAAACAATTGATCAAATATCTCAGGAATCTCCAGGATTGATCATTCATATGAAATAGATGTAGAGGTTCACGCTTGATTTATATCAATGAATTCTTGTCATGCATCTAAGAATACTTATTTTTCTTTTTGTGCATCGAATGGTACCTTCTTTTGTGCTACTGTTCACACTCACGGTTGTCCATATGGTGCTTCTTGTTCGGCTTTAGTCGCAACACCATTTCATGTCACGACAATGATATTTGGATCCCTTGGTTCAATGAATATCTTTTAGATGTTCATATTGGGATTCTAAGTTGGGTTTTGATTTCCCACATTCCTGACCTACCATTTCACAATCAACTGAGGACACTCCTTGACAGTATGATCAAAATCCTTGCAATACGAACACTTCATAGTAGGATTCATGCAGTCCTTGGAAAAATGTCTAGGTTGTACAAAATGATAACATATAACTTGGTCTCTTTTGTAACCAAATCCTCTTTCTCATCCTCAACCTCTAAAATTACTCCCCTCTGGGTTGAGGATATTGTGTTTGTATTTATTGGGCCTAAGGGTACTTTTTCTAAGGAGATTGTGCCTGAGCCCTCTCAACCTACATCTGCTCATCATTGTTAATCAAGTACATGTCGATTTTTTTCTTCTATCAGCTGATAGGATCTGTGATATTTCTCGTTGTGGCCCGCTGACCAACAAAACTTACAGTATAGACTAGCTACCGCACTTATAATTTTCTATAAGTATAAACATTCTTTCGACGGATCTCCTCTAGTATGGCAGATCCTACACCAAGGAATCCCTTGTGTATTCATCAGATTCAATGCTCTTGATATGATGTAATTCATAAATGTCGGACACTTGTCTTTAGGATGTCCTTCATTTTTGCATCTAGTACACCATATTTACTCGTATACTTCCTTCACTTTCTTAATATCATGAAGTTGCAATGTAAGGTTGGCAAGTTGTGACTGGATTTGTGTCATTCCTGCAATGGTTTCTTTGACTAGTGAGGCTTCCAACTTTATATCCAATTCCAGATCCTTGCTTTGAGACATTTTCTTCTATTGCATAAATGGAATACGAATGTGTGGTAAAATTGTCGCAATAAACCAGTCCTTGTGTTGGATTTCTGAAATTTGAAAAATTACTTTGGCCATCAACGTTTCGAAACTTTGGTCGAAGTCCAAAATAGACTTCGTAGGCAATTGCTTAATTTCTTTGATTTCGTTGCGCACTGCGACTCAAATTTTGGTTTTCTAATTCATCTATTAATCTTCATGGAATTGATCTAATTTCTTATGTGGAATTCTTGTTGGAACCACAGATAATTTCATGTACCAGTCAAGTGCATGACCTCTGATGGTCATTATCATCTGATATTTCTTTATTGACTCGTCTTGGACCTATCACCTGGTCCATATGGATTCACCTAGAAACCAATGTTTCTCAAGGTCTTCTAACCCATTTCCATTAAATATTGGTATCTTTATATCATTCCTATCCATTCTATTTACTCTTGGTACCGTTGAATTAAAGATTCTACTAGTGGGAGTTCCCTAACTACTATCTCCACTAGGATTATTAGTTGGATTAGCAAAACCATTGGGTCATGTGTTTCTAGATATTACCTTAGGTGATGTACGTGGGATCATAGGTATGTTGTACTCTTTAAATGGGTATGGTGCTTCTCCTTCCTCGTCTTCTTTAGATATGAGATGGTACTCTTCTTCATCGCAATATCCTTCATCAAAATGAGATGCCAATTCATATTCCTCTTCTCTAGTCACACTGAAACTTCCTCTTCTTGTCCTGGTCCTTTTTCTCTTTCCCAACAAAAATGTATTTCCACTTCTTAGGCGTCTACCTTCTATCTCAGTCTCGTTATTACCAATAAAAATATTAGTTTATCCCCATCCATTCTTCTCATAATTTTTCATGTGACATATCCCATATCTCCGCACACAGATATTTATTCGTCGGACTCCATTCTCAGGATCCATTTTTCACACACCAACATCTTAATTCACAACTTTAAAGGCTGCAAATATCTCCCTCATGGACCTTGGAAAAATTCTCTTTCTGTCTCGCTATATGACTTTATCGAGTCGAGTGCAACTTCTGTGATAGATCTGCCCCAAATACTATCGACCCAAAATTCGACAAGCCTATATATATGATGACTAGTTCTTTTCAACCCCTGGATTGGCTGAGGATTCCACTCATTCAGTTCTCCTCCTTGGAAATTATTCCTCTAGGTCACTAGCTTCGACAACCACTCATGCAATACAATGGGAAATTCACCAAAGAAAATCTCATGAATGCCCATGTAAAGGTATTGTTCCAACCACTCATTCGGGATCCACCGCGATCCGCCACTTTATTCTCATGCAAAATATAGTGCCTTATAATCAATCCAATCTTGAATTTTCGTCTTCACCAGGTGCCAAAACATATCCCCACCAAAATGACTCAAGTCTTGAAAATGGAACCATTTATTGGAGTACTTTTGGTCGACCCAGGTTCATATCTCTTGTTCGTCAACAAATCCCAAGATATCAGCCCAAAAGAGTAGGACTTCGTCAGCAACACCTGCGACACAAATGAAGTCTCACCCGAGATATCTTATGCAGACTGCTAGAACCAAGTTTTTGGAATTATATCTGGGATTTCACTCTTAGAATTCTTATCAAATCACACGACCAATTAAGGGAATTATAATTATATTACTATTCAGTCATTCAAGATAACTATCTACCATTCTATCGACATAGATAGCAGCATATAACATAAATTATAACCAAGTATTTACTCAGTACAAATGTGACACATATATAAGTTCATTCACCATTATGTATGTGCGCCACATTCAGATTAGGTCATTAATATCAAATATTCATTTGACACAAAACACACATTAAACACACAGAGATAAAGTTAACATAGAAACCCATCTCGGGAAAACCACAAAGGTGGTCTTCAGGGCATGAGAATGGACTTGGCATCTTTGGTCCACGCAATCAGCTTGCAGGCTCTTCTTTAGATATTCTTTACAATTTGTGCATTCATCTCTCGCCTCATGCTCTCTAGTTTTGGTCTCTCTCTCTTCTTCTCTTACTCGTTGATCCACACACAACCTGGATCGATCCTCTCTGAGTAAGTTGATAATCAATGACCAAACCACACATAGCTTGGGTTCATGCTTTTATATGTTTTTCTTCTTTAACTATTATTGATTCAACCGTCGACTTACTCACAATTGTAAGTCAAGAGGATGTATTTCTATTTTAACACATTTAGTTATAACTAAAAATAGGTACTATCGACCCAAAATACAATCATGATTTATTAATAAAAGAAATTTTTTTGTCTAATTAACTCTTCCCACAAAATCAGTCAAAACTCCCTTTCGACTTCTTTATTCCTCTTTCATCGTGATTCCTTATGTCATGGTTTCTTCTATCTCATCTTCTTCTATTACGGCTCCTTCTGTCATGCGACAAGAATATTCCTCTTTTTGAATAGAATTCTGGCATAATTCTACTCAAATTTTCCTAGGGCCAAAAATGTATCAGGTATTGCAGTCGGATCAATACTCACCCAACTTGGAGATGATGGAATCAACTACCCTAATGCATATGCCAATCAAAATATAAATAAAACTAAACAAAACTATTCGATGACTGAATGTAAAGTATTAGGCATACTTTTCACACTTCCAAAATATCAACATTATCTATTTTATAACCCATTCATCTTTTTCACAGATCGTCAGGATATGAAATAATTGGTTAATAAACCACTACATCATAGTCAAATATATATATGGCTCTTGTTATTCCAAGAACTCAAATTAGATGTATTAGTACAAGCAAGAAAAAAATGTGGGACTTGACCATTTTTATTATATATAAATCAGTGAGGATCCAATCGGAATAGATGAATAATTTCAAGATGCACACATCTTTCAAGTCAAGGTTATACCTAACAAGATGGACGATATTGGACAATTTTTATAAAAGGGCCAAGCTCCCAATCAAATATCTGAAAAGAAGAATAAAATTCCAGCAATGAAATCAATGTAGTTTACCTTAGGAAATGTATATCTTTATAAATTAGGACTATACAACATACTTTGTCTATGCATTCTCGACCATGAAAGAGAAGTGATTATTGAAGAGGAACATTTGAGAACCACATCAAGACATTTTCATGCTAACACAACTGCTAGGAAAATACTGCAATTTGGAGTATGGTGGTCGTCAATAAATAAGGACTGGAAATCATATGTTTGTAAATGTGGAAAGTGTCAATGAATGGGTTGACATTTAGGATGAAACAAAATGCCACTGATATTTATGAACCATACTCTAATATTCAAACTTTAGGCTACCATTTTTGTATCATCGTTTCCAGTAATTGGTCGATGGATAGGTTCTTGGTATATAATCATTGTAGTAGAATATATTACTGAATGGGATGAAGTATAACTTGTGGAGGCATGCACAAGTGAACCAAGGTCCAGTAGTGAAATCCATATATGAAAACATTATTACAAGATTTGGATGTCCTATTACTTTAATCAATGAAAGAGGAACAAATTTCATAAATAAAACCATAAATGTTTTCCTCAAATAATTCATCATCAACCATCATAAGAGTTTGTCATACCATCATCAGTCAAATGGTGTTGTCGAGTCAATTAAGAAAACAGTGAAAAAGGATCTCACAAAAATATGCAACATTAACAACGATGACTCGGATGACAAAGTCCCCACGATACTAAGGGCATGTCACAGAGCTTAGAAAAGGTCATCTTGATAGATGTCTTTTAAGTTGTTATATGTGTAAAATTTAATGAAGAATAGGATCAACCGGCCTGCAGAATTTAAATGGATAATTGTAGAAGAGAGAGAGAGCAATTGATAAACTCAGATCAATAATCCATGGAAAGTAAAATATGCATGAGACCAATAATTGGAATAAAGGATATATTTCCATTAATCAGTATTAATCCACATATTATGTAAATAATATATAATACAATGGTTATACATATAGGAGAATATGAATGCTTAAGATACGATTTGAATCTACCAACTCAGACCAACTCTAGAGCTAACTTAGTGTGGTAAAATCACCAACAGAGCTCACTAATGCAACTACAGATCATCAAAATAATTCACAACTAGTTAACTGAAGAGGGTAGGTGAGAAAGTGCACCCTACTTCCCCTGAATCATGGAAACTGGTGCTAGGATTATTGAGATTGATCTAACTTATGGGAATCAGAGCATAATTGTACTTAACTGAATACCGACTAGGGTCAACTATTGGACACTACTGGTGGTAGTCAGACTAAGTTCCTAAATTATAGGGATTGATCCATGGAGCACCTAAACTCATGCAAAGAGGTGCAATAAGTGGTAGGTGGCCTCTAGGTGTGTACCCCATGCACTAGTGAAGTGATGATGACCTCCTAATCCAGGAAAATGTCAAATAGACTATGTTTTTTAAGGAAGTGGTCAAAGGTAGGATTAATAATCCTAACACCCCCCCCTTAATCCTAAATTTGGTCAATATTGGTCCCTTGCAACTGAGACCAATGGCCACACATACAATCTAGATGAACAAAATTAAGTTCTTGAAAAAAAAGGAAATGGGGAAAACCTCATGGGAAAAAACCGTCCTCAAAATAAGCAGAAAAAACCAAGATCAAGCCTTTCATACTAAGAGAAAGAAAAAAAAATATTTAGTAAAAACTTGTGAATGTATTTCTACAATCTGTATCTCTATGAAGCAATAACACAGTGTGATGGTCTGTGTGTGCACTAGTATACTAGGAATGTGCATGTGAAACTCTCCACACTAAATGATTAATTTTGGAGGAATTTTTCTCTTTGGAATAACAGGAATATGCTCAACTTGATTAGGAACATAGACAACTGCAAAATAGATTATGGGACCATGTAGATAAATTGTGATAATCTGACAAAAGAGAAAAAGTACTTGATAATTCGAACCATGTGAGGTAATCCCAAGCAACTGATATGTTGCAGCCTTGAACATTGAACATTGTGAGGTAAACTCATATCCAGGTGTGATGAGCCAATGTCAAAGCGAATACAATAGGTCTCCATCTTTGCTAGCACTATGAGGAGATGAACATGTGATCAAGTAGGAAGGAAGAGGAGGCATGAGACTGTTGAGAATATAGTTTTTATTGATGTCAAAGGAGTTCACGAATGACAAATGAATAACTAATAGAAATGGTATCAGGATGAAATCAGTAAAATACAAAGGATCCATTACATGGATAATCATTGATGTCAAAGGAGTTCAATGATTACAAAGGAATAACCAAGGACATGATGGTAGCGTGAACTCAGTATAAGTCAAAGGAAGGACAAAGGTAGTGATGGCATGACATGAATAATGAAATGAGAGATATGATGACATAATATAACATAATTGATGGCAAATTGGTAAGACACATTTCCTATGATGACGAAGCAGATGATGTGACATCATTCTGGAGAAATATGGCAATTGGTGAAAATCAGGAAATTGACAAAGTATGGATAAATAGTCAAAATTGGTCTAAGAGGGTATAAGAGAATGACCACCCTAAATTATGGGTTAGAGTAAATTCCCACAACACATAGGAGTCTTATATACTTGTGTTTTCTCTATCTAACCATGTCTTCAGTTTGTCTTGGAAGTAGTCGGGGAGAAGTTATGGACCCACCAAAGCAGTGTTTTAGACAGATTGGATTAGACTAAGAGATTTGTCCAAGTGTCATAACAAAAGGTTGGAAGACTATTTCTCAAATGTACTCCAGAAGATGTGTGTTTGTTAGTAAGATATAAAGATGTCATGATCCTTCTCCTTGGTGAACTAGCTATCCAATTTTGAAGTTAGATTCTCATTTGGTTTTTACATGAGCAAATACCAATCTTCCAAAACAAGACAAAAATGTTAGTTTGCATGTTGAGATTAAAATTGGTTAAGTGTTAAAACAAAGAAATAGTGAATGTAGATGAGTTCCATAAAGAATCGTAGATCCAACGGATAGGAAGCATCCCGCATGAGATCCGACGGTTAAGGATCAGTTCCACAAAGGATAGGCGGAAAAGGCGAAGTTTTACAAAAGAGTATAGATCGACGGTCAAGATTAGATCCGTAGAATATTTAAGGTCAAGAAGAGTTCTGTAAGTGTATGAAGATCTGCGGCTAAGGAGTGTTATGTAATAGATCTATAGTTCTAGGAGGGTTTGACAAAAGAAGCAGTGCAGAAGGAGAAATCTAAATCTGATCAAGATTTCAATGGTCGTGGTTGAATCCGCAAAGGATCGAGATCAGACGACTGAGAATAGTTCCACAAGAAGATCAATGGTTCGAAAAAAGTGTTGTGTGAAATCTGTTGCATGAACGGAAGTGCGGGTGCAGAATCACGGAAATCAAAGGTCGAAGTCATGGAAAATTTGAGTCTCCGACTTTTGCATTCCACCTTGCAAAAAATACAAGTGCGGAAATACAAGTAGAGAATGGTTAGTGTAGAAAGCCAACAGCGGAAGGACCATTGTGGAAGCAGAAAGGTGGAAAGGAAAAAGCATGAAAAACTAGAAAGTTGTGTATTGCAATTTCCACAATCCACAGGAGGAAAGGCCCGTGCAGAAAGGTCAGTCCAGAAAGAGGAAAGGCGGGAAGCAAAAAGATGAAATCTTGGAAAATTTGAGTTTCCAATTTCTGCCTTCCAAAGTCACATTCTGCTATATGCATCTTACCTCAAATCAACGGTCATGAAGAGCTTGAAGGAGATCAACGGGGCAGAATGGTTGAGGCGGAAAGCTAAGTGCAAAAAGACACTTTGAGAAATGTCATAGTTAGGCGATCCACAGTATGGGAGATCAACGGTCATGAAAATATTGAAGGAGATCAATGGTGCGAAACAGTTGAGGCAGAAAGCTAAGTGTGGAAAAGGCATGTTGATAAATGTCACAGTTCGTCAATCCGCATACCACATCTTATATCATATCTATGGTGAGGAAAAAGTTCAAAATGATATCAATGGCTCAGGGCGATTTTAGTAATGGAGATTGCGGAAGAACACAACTGGAAGATTTAATTATAAATTGATTAACATGAGCTTAGGAGATTCCCGCAGAAGGTAAGATCATGTAAGGTAGTCCACAGGGATCCCACAAAGGAGGAAAAGAATCCCACAGTCATTTGTTCGATGAAACCCGCAGTAAAATGTATAAATTTTGAAATTCAATTATCACGGGAACCATGAGTCCTCTTTACAACTAAGGCATTGTAGTCACTTTGTGCTATATCAATGCCATCACAAGGAGAAGACAAACCTCTGCATAGGGTGTCAAACCTTGTCTAGCACTTTAGCAGTCCCTACAAATGAGTTCAAACCCTTACATGAAGAGTAGTTGATTTTCTCATGTACGCATCAAGTTTTAGAGCGACATGGATGTGGTCGTTGTTTTATGCAGTGATTTGAAAGTAGTAGGAAATCTATGCCCAAGAATGGAGTTTCCATGGCTATATAGGGTTTTTATTCTATGTTAAAATCAATCAATCCAATCAGAGCCCTAGTTAGGCTAACATTAGATCCACTATAATTCAGGTATGGAATCCCAAACAGAGATTAATTACACATAAGGAAGATTGTACACCAATCATAACATGAACATGTATAAAATGGTTGGAAACAGATGCATTGTATCATTTACTGTAAAATTGTATTTATGATTCATGTCTACACTCAATTTATAATTTAACATTGCTTAAAAAGATAACAAATAGAATAGGGAACCTGACACCACTATCGTGAAAACATAATTGAATTTGTTGTTCCTCCCAACCATCTCCTAGAGAAGCCAAGTATTACTTGCTCTGAAACCCCCGATCTTGTTTGCGGAGCCACAAGGACAAAATCCAATCAATGCGGCATCTCTTGCATTAACATGCCAATTCCCCGTCCATCGTTAACCTCTTGCTTACTTGATGGACATACTATTATATAGTATTTTTCCTAGGACTTGGTCATTTATGAGCTTCCTTCTCTTTAGCATTCCACAAGGAGTATTGACCTGATTTTGGGGAAGATGCCTCCTGCATCACTTGATTTCTTACTCAATAGCTTTCTCCTCTTGTCTTTTCCCCTTGTGGGTCAACAAACACTCTTTCAACAACTACTTTAGTTCTTATTTCTCCCGATATTTTTAATTATTAAATAAAAATAATCCATTAAATCAATTTTGAATTTCTTGCCAAAATATTTAAAAAAATATAATATTCAAAGAAAAAATAATTTAAAATTATTCATTTGTGTTACAAATCACTACTAGTGTCTCTCCCCTAAAACAATCTTACCAAGTATAAATTGGATTTGAAGCGTGCTTAGTAAAATTACTTTACCAAGTATAAATTGGATTTGAAGCATGCTTAATAAAATTACTAATTACAGTGATAAATATTTCCTAATACCTTCAATGCGAATATTAATATCCTTAATCGACAAGACATATTAGTCCTATAAATCATCAAACAACGAATATATAGAAAATTAAAAATAAAGTTTACCGATAAGATAAGATAGTTCACACAAAATCCTCACCTACACACTAAAATAAATTGTTTCAATAAGTGCTTGGCCTTTTAATTTCAAGAATAACTAACTTTATTGATTTAAAAATATATAAAATACTTACATTAAAAAAGTCGTAAAAAATAGTGCTAACGGTGTTTGAAGAACATGAATTTCATTGACTTACATCAATTTTCATAAATCATAGTTAAATATCCATTCACCTTATTGGATTTCCCACATTTAATATTTTGAAGTCATATTACAATAGTTTTTGCATGTATCTATAAAGCTCTAGGTCTTTATTTATTTATTTTGAGAATAACGTACTTATCAAGATCATTAAGTTTGATAAAGTGTAGAAATTTTTAAAGTCAAGTATCATGGGCACCATGAGTCCTCTTTACAACTAGAGTACTGTTGTCACTCTTTGCTACATCCCTACCATCATGAGGAGAATACCAACCTCTGCATAGGGCATCAAACCTTGTTTAGAACATGAGGAGTCACTACAAACAAGTTCAAACCCTAACATGAAGAGTAGTTGTTTTTTCTCATGTACGCATCAAGGTTTAGAGCGACATGGATGTGGTCGTTGGTCTATGTTGTGATTTGAAAGTAGTAGGAAATCTATGCCTAAGAATGGAGTTTCCAAGGCTACAGAGGTTTTTTCTTCCATGTTGAAATCAATAAAGCCAATCAACATGAAGCCTCCTCATTCAATTAGTTTTGTTAAGAAGGCACACGATTTTATTGAATTAGATAATATGCCCATAAAGACAACAATAAAATACTTCACTCTACATAAAATACTTTTAGTACGGAAGTTCATAGATCTTTGACCCAACCCTCAAATAGTTTAGCAATGATTATTGATCCTTAGGAACCAAAGGTTAGTGAGGTTTCTTGCTTTTCTTGCGGAACAAGTTTCATCCAATTTTTATATGACAGAAAGGAACAAATAGAGAGATCATTATTTAAAGTCCCTTTTTCTGTGGGATCTAATTGCACCCTTGATTTAACCTAGAAATCAAAATCATTGAAGCACCCAATTGGGATAGGATTCCACATCTTCCCATATTCATCTAGGATGATTCCACTCTCAAAGATATTGGGGAAAAACCATGCCATTTTATTGACATAACTGATTTGAAAGGAGGTATTAATTCATGTGACAATATTTTTGTGGAAATTGAACTATAACAAGGACTTCCATAAGCGATAGAACTCCATATTGTGGGATAGATCCATTTATAGGCTCTAGAATATGAGTAGATCCATTCATGTTCAACATATGACATTAATATGGACATCCTGCAAAGAAATTCTTAAGATCTCAAGAAACTCATAATTCTCCACAATAGATTCATATTAATCGAAATAATGAAGTAGAGTAAGATTCCTTCAAGAAGGTTTCAAAGAGATATCGAAAGCAAAATTCCAAGGGAACATAGGGCATTAAAAGACAGTAGTCAAGGCCTTTAAGTGACAACAAATATGAGGCTCTTTAAGATTTAGAGTATGTGAAAAAGGAGGGGGGTGAACTAGATCATTTGTTGATCCCTTAAGTGGATAAACAGAAAAAATGGTTCATTTAGAGGTTAAGAAGAGGCAAAGGAAGACACAAGAGAAGAAGAGGCAACAATAAAATACTACAAGGATATAGAGGAGGAAGAATTGATACAAGTGGAAAAATCAAAGGAAGATGGGGTTCATCCGAAAATATCCATTGTAATGCATTCAGACACGTCAAAGTCTAGTCCTCTCCTTTTTTAAAAGAGGGAAGGAAATATGAGTTCACTGTGTTTTGTTGATGTGGAAATGAATCTGGGAAACCCTAAACGAGGGCACACACGAGGGCAAGATTGGTGGATATGTGCGCCAGTGGCTTCGTAGGAGTAGCTGAGACTATCGCTTAGGGTGGGGCCTGCAATTACCCCACAGTGGCGCATGGAGACATCATATCTTAGGGGACAGAAGCCCAGTGAAAAAGGAGAAAATGAGATCGGGGAAGGTAGCGGAGCAGGGAGAGGTAACGGGAGGAAAATGGTTTTAGGAGGATGTCTCCCGAAAACCCAAACTATACCAACCATTCAGATCATATCTGGAAAGATTAAGGAGAAGGTTGAGTTCTGGAAGGAAAAATATTGGGGGTATGGCCACACGAGAGATATATTGTCCATTGGATCAAGAGTAACTGGAACCTTAAAGGGAATTATGAGCTTCATTTGGGGTCCAAGGGTTTCTTTACTATTATCTCCTTCAATCAGGAAGATTGTGACATGGTTCTTGAGGGGGGGGCTTACTTATTTTTCTCGGTTGGTCTGTATCTTAGATCATGGAAAGAGAGATTTAATTTGAAAACTGAGGATATGATGATTGCTCATGTTTGGATCCAGTTGTTTTCCCTCCCCTGCAAATATTGGGATCTGGAAATATTGCAGGACATCGGTAATACAATAGGGGAATTTGTGAAGGTTGCAGAACAAACCAAACAACAGAGGCATATGGATTTTTTCCGCATCTGTGTTTATATGGATCTTTCAAAAGGTTTAGTAGAAGCAATCATCTTGAAGTGGGATGATGGGGAATGGGTTCAATCGATTGACTATGAGCAGCTTCCATTCAGGTGCAGGCAGTGTCATGAATATGGCCATTTTGAGAGAAGTTGTCCATAGTTAATCCAAAGTCCAACCATTTCCAAGTGATCCCAAGAAGGATAAAAATATGGGGAAGGATTCACGTAAGTCAAAAGAAGGAAAAAGAATAAGGTGGAAGGGCAGTAGAAGACCATGAGAGAAAGTCAGGGCAAGATGGTAACCAGAAACAATCCTTTTCAAATTTTGGAAGAGAAAGGCGAGGATGTCGAGGAAGAAAGCAACAAGGAAAAGGAACCATAAAATCAAAGTGTTAGCAAGGGAATGGAATTATATGGTGAGAAGGAAAATGAAGACCAGATCGAGGCAATGGAGGAAGATGACGTGGAAGAAATGGAGCTGGATGAAATTGAGAAGGAATGTGAGAAGAAAGGTATGGGGTACATCTCTAGAAGACAACTTGAATTGTTGCAGGAGGCCATCATCAAAACTAGAGCTCATCAAAAATTGGGCATAACTTCTGATCCTCGGAAAGGAAACAAAATAAAATCCCCATAGGAAGACCTCAAAAGAGGAAGAAAGACGAATAAGCAAAGGATAGTGGAGGTTGGAGTCAACTTAATAGAATTTGGATAGTATCTGACGATAATGGATGCATTATATGAAGTTAATAAGGTTACCCAATGAATATTGTCTCCTGGAACATTCGGGGTTGTAACCACCCCAGGAAAATAAAGACGTTAGCAAGGAAGGTGAAGCAAGAAAAACAAGATGTTCTTTTTTTACAAGAAAAAAAATGCAGTTCATAAGCAATGGAAAAGTTGGTACAAAATATTTGGAAAGGTAGTAGGGTCATGGCGATTGGCATGGCCATGGCCTCTATAATTGATGAGTTTTTGATCTCGGAGGACATTGCGAGAGGTATTGGGGAGATAATTGCTAGTTTCCTTCTGGCTGCTAGGTCAGATCATTGGCTCATAAGCATCAATTGGGATTGGTCAAATTCAATCATAACCAAACCTTTTAGGTTTGAAATTTTTTTGTTGGAGCATAAATACTTCAAATATTGGTAGGTCAATGGTGGCAGGAATTGGTACCCCCCACCGGTATGGGAATGTACCGATTCCAACAAAAGATAAAGGATCTCAAATCCAAAATCTGCACGTGGAATCAGGGAATATGTTGGGAACATTTTTCAAGATAAAAGGTGGCTAATTGAGGATATTGAGCATATCCACGAGAGAGGGATGGAGGAAGGGTGGGACGAGGAACTAAAACAGAAGGAGAAATACTTGCTGAATCAGTTAGAATCTAGGGAAAAACAAGAGGAAATATTCTGGAAACAGAAATGTAAGAATCAGTGGTTGTAGGAAGGATACAAGAACACCAATTTATTTCATAATCTAGTCATCCATAATAGGCACAAATCAAAAATTCACAAACTGAGGAAGGCCGATGGCAATCACGTAGATTCTCGAGGAGCAATTGAGGAAGAATTGATGCATCAATTTGAAGGGATAATGACGGAGGACACATGGGATAGGATCCAAGCAATAACCAAGATCACCAGAATCATCCCTAGGGTAATCACTAGTGAGCATAATGAGATGTTCGTTAAACCAATATCTATATCGGAAGTGGAGGAATCTTTCCAACATATGGCCTTGGGGAAAGCACCAGGGTCAGATGGATTCACCACAAATTTTTTCCACCTTTTTTGGTACTTGATAAAAGAGAAAGTCATGGAAATAGTAGAGGAATCAAGGAGGAATCATGGAGTCTTAGAGTCCTTTAATCCTACTTTCATAACCCCGATTCCAAAAGGGGAGGGAGAAGAAACCCCTAGTAAGTTCAGGCTGATTTCCCTTTGCAATGTTATTTACAAAATCATAACCAAAGTGATAGCTAATAAATTGAAGCCACTCCTCCCAAGTATGATTAGCTCGGAACAAATACGCTTTTTGGAAGGAAGGAAGATTTTGGATGGGATTATTCTAATGAAATAAACTATCCACTCTTTGAATCTGAATAAGATGCCATGTATGTTGATAAAACTTGATACAATAAAAGACTGATAAATTGAGTTGGCAGTACATGAACAGTATTTTGGAAGCCTTTGGCTCTGGTAGGGAGTGGGTGGAATGGATCATGAATATGGTATCCACTCCCTTCTTCTCTATTTTGCTGAATGGATCTCCGACAAAGCTATTTCACCCCTCAAGGGGAATCAAACAGGGATATCCTTTCTCCTCTTTTCTTTTCATCTTAATGGTGGAGGGTCCGGGTAATATCCTTCAATACCAATCTACATGAGGAGAGATTCGACGACTTCATCTCCACAAGGGAATGCATAAACAAACTCACCAACAATTCATGGATGACATGATGCTCATGGGGTACGCTTCAATCCAAGAGGACTGAGCTTTTAAGAATAGCCTTAGGATTTTTGCAGAAGCTTCAGGGATGGAAGTTAATGCGAGAAAACACAGGTTTTCTTCTTCAACATCAGTCTCCTGGTGCAAAGGAATATTGTTCGTATTATGGGATTCTCTAGAGGATCTCTCCCCTCAAAGTATCTGGGGGAACCCTTAGGGGAAGGCACAGTTAGGAAGGTGTATTCGAAATACCTTTTAGATAGACTTAAAAGTAGGTTATCAAATTGGGCTCTTTGACCTCTGAACTTTCCCAGTAGGATGATCCTCGTTAAAAATGCTCTTCAAGCTATTCCGGTTTACCTTTTCTGTAACCTTGCGGTGCCTAAATCAGTTTTAAAAGAGATAAGAAGTCTCCAGAGAAAAATGATTTGGGGAGGATGAGGAGAGAAATCCAAATTTTCTTTGGTAGGTTGGGACAAAATTTGTTGGCCCAAATAAAGGGGGCGTTTGGGTCTTAGGGATCCTGAAGTTCTAAGTGAAGTCCAAGGATCTAAAATTTGGTGGTGTTGGTGCAATCATAGGAGGGAACCATGGGAAATATTGTGGCACATGAAATATGCCATGGATAGAACAAGTGATCAGTTGATTCAATGTAATGAGAACAGATCGGGCTCCCATACTTGGATGAAATCTTATCCAAGAGCATAGATTTTGGGAAATATGTCATGGTGAGCTTGCCAATTTTTGGGATGATTCGTGGAATCAGTTGCCCAAAATGGGAGAGGAACCTAGATGGAAAACTATCAAGGCCAAAGGGATGGCATTCGAAAAATTTAAGGTGAGTCACTACTAGGTGGATCCCCTTGTGGAGGACCATAGGAAGTGGGTAGCCCCTGTTGGGATGGATGGATTGGCCAATGTAGACATTCCTATCTCCTTCCAGGATACTCTCCAGAGGAGATTCATCCGTATCAATATGAGGCAGGATAAATTGAGATGGGGATGCAAACATAGAGGCACTTTTAGCATCAAAGAAGCGCATGACATACACACAAACAATGTGGAGGCGGGAGAAGTAATCTGGAAGAATATTTAGGATAAAAATCCATGGCCAAAAGTGGCCATATTATGTTGGTTTGTCATTAAGCGCATGATCTTGACTAGAGAAAACCTATGGAAGTGTGGTGTGCATGGACTCTCCCGATGTGTTTTATACTTTAATAATGAAGAAACCATGGAGCATATTTTGGACACCTGCCCTTATATGGCTTCCCTATGGGATAGAGGAGCCATGATCTTCAAGAGGAGCGATCGAGTCAGAGGCCAGCCTAGCCAATCCTTGCAAGACTAGAATCATAAAGCTTTTAAAAATTATATTCTTAGAACTATGTGGATGGTGTTTCCCATGTTGATAATGTGGATTGTGTGGAAGGAAAGGAACAATCGTATATTCCAGGATCAGATTTTCAATGATGAATAGGTGTGGTAGAGATTGGTTAAGAACCTCAACAAAACCATTATAAGCATGTAGTGGGATGAGAAAGGAAATGAGTTCTTAGAGGAAGAAGCACGCATAATGGTGAGTTGGGGTCTGGGAAGAAGTGACTTGGAGGGGATTAGTCGGAAGGTCAAATTGTGAAAACCATATAGCTTGAACTCGTGGTCTTCCCCATTGCCTCATTTGTTCAAAATCAACTTTGATGGGGCAATGAAGGGAAATCTGGGTGCAATAGGTTTTGGGGGTGTGTATAGGAACGTGGCTGGAGTAATAATGAAGGTTTTCTATGGGCACACAGGTCATGACAAGAATAATTCTATGGAACAACAAGGCTTAGTCCATGGGATCAAGCTTGTAGTTGAGGAAGGTTGGCTGCTAGTTATCACAGAGGGGGACTCCAACATCATCATCCATATGGATAAAAATTGGATAATGGGCAATCTACAGAGAAAACTTCATCTAGTTGGATACTTTCGAGTTGACTAGATCCCCTGAGGGTCCTTGTCTCTTCTCATAAAATTTTCTCCTTCAGCCACGTCAGACAGGATGCCAACAAGGTGAATGATCTCCTTGCCAACCTCAATACAGAAGGGAGTAGTTCCCACATTTCAGGCACGATGGATGAGTAGAGAAATGAGAGATCGGCCCCTCATATATTCCACCTGGACACCTTTGATCTCCATATTAGTTGATAGATGGAAGGTTGTGATCAGGATTCCCACGACGATGACATGAGGTAGGTGGAGACACTAGAAGTGTTGCCAACCCACCAAATCTAATTATGTGGAAAGTTACAAATAGTACCAGCCTCACTACAGAGTTTGAGACCTAGAGGTACGGGAACAAGCGTGGAAAGGGATGGAGATTGGTTACGCACCAGGACCCAGATTTGGCAATAAATCGAGGTATGATGATAACATGTGTGAATGGTACGCTGATAGGTGATGGAAATTTTTGGTAGGAGGAGGGAAAGTACATACAGGATATGGAAATTATGGCTGCAACCTTATATCCAAGGGATTTTCTCATCCTCGCCACCCATCTTCGTTATGAAATCTCTTTTTTTTCTTCTGATAGTGCTAAAGGTAAGTTATCCAGGAAGGTGCTCAGGTATGATCTCACTCTCGATTCTCAATCTGTATGTGAGTGTTTTCCTCTGTATCTTTCTAGAATGGCACCAAAGCGACCCATGAATATGGAAATTGTGATGGGGTCAGGCATTGCAGGTAAGAGTGAGGAGGGTACATGGAGGGGCAGGAAGCAGGGATATAGGGGCCGAGTAAGACGTGCTCAAGAGAATTCCCAAGAGGAAACATCTTTCTTTAACAAACACATTCCCCTAGCGATCCGTAGTGATATTGAGACTGTTGAAAAAAAATTATTGGAGGAGGTTCAATTGGTTCCTATTGAGGAGACCCAAATGGAGGAATGGGTCGTCGATCCTGGAACCACTGCGGGAAGAGAAGCAACATATGATAGGATGTTAATGACATATTGGGTAATGAAAAATATAATCTCACATGTTTCCATGGATGGGGAGGCTAAGAGGAAGGGGGATGAGGAACTGGCTCATGCTTGGAAGGATCACAACGTGGACTATAGAATGATGCATTGTAAGGTGGACTTGATTGCGGCTCGTCTGGGGATTCAACTCTATAACCTGGGAATGCAGAATGTGGAGACTCCAGTTTGAAGTCGCACAAGAAAGGGGCCTTGAAGCAGAGTGTTTCTGAAGTGATGAAGCTGAAGGAGAGAACCGAGCTGACTGAGGAAGGGAGAACCGGTCTGGGAGGGCATTCCAAGAACCTGGTTTGAATTATAGTTAATGGATCTAGGAATAGTTTCTTTTCTGGTTTTTACAAGTGTTAGTATAGTAGCTCATGGAAGGACTAAGGATAGACAACTTTTATTTTTTGGGAGTCTGTTTAGACCAAAGTGACATGTTAGTGATCAAATTTAACGTACTTTTTTTTAAAACTATCTTTAACATTTATGTATTAAAATTTTCAAATCTTTCTACTTATTGGCCTTATTTCATTACTTCTGAAATCTTATTTGAGTCTTGATGAAGTTTTATTCACCAAATTTTGTTTCAAAACCCTATCATCTACCTCATCAACTAAGTTACTCCTCATAAACCGAAACCATGTCACATATGTCCAAAATCCAAATCATGAGTTAAAGTTATAGGTTCTATCCTCGTGCTAAGTTGACAGGTCGAATCAACATACCAAGCAAAGCCCAAGTGCCAAGTCCTCTATTCCACATATGTCTTTGGAGAACCCTAGGGACTAGTGGTGCATTTAAAGGTTATAATCTTCAAGATCCCAATGAATGTATCTCGTGAGCAGAATTTAAAATACAAGTGCAGACAGTTGATAAAGGTCAGAGATTGCAGGTGTTTTGTGAAAAGGCAACCAATGATACAGGTGCTAATCTTAGGAGCTTCATCAGTGCCGTGAATTAAGTCCCGGATCTAGTCAGAACAGTAGTGGATTTATTCTTTTGTTCGCTGTATAGGAATTTTTGGAATCAAGAATCCCGTGCATCCTAGTGTCAAAGAAACTTATTTCAATGTATAATTATTTGCAGAATCATAACAGAGTGTGAGATCAGTGCCGATGATCCCAATATTAAAGGAGTATGTCAAGCAATGCCAGCGTAATCAGAAGCACTTGGAGGCTTTACGAAGAAGCTCCACTCGGAGAACAAAGGACAACATATGAAGACTTATTTTCCCTTGCACCTAAGGAAGAGCAAGGTCAGCAGGTTGTTGAAGCATCAACCAGAAAGGCAAAGAAGTCTTCATCGCAAAAGATCAATCAACTTCTCAAACAGGCTGCTGAATATGTGGACGTCCATGAATGAATGGCATCGGTACCAAAACAATATTGTGCAAAAGGTAAAAAATATAGAGACACTGGAAAGAAAGGAATTTACTAGTGATAATCATAGGAAAGCAACACTTCAGTTGGAAGATGAAGTTACAGCATGGCACAACAGCTTCTGTAGCTTGATAAAAAGTCAACGAGATTATATTTGTGCTCTGTTTGGGTGGGCATGTCTAATTCTTCTTCGGGTTGGGAATGAATCAAAGTGGGAACGAGAAAACCTCCCACCTATTTATACTCTATGTGAAGAATGGAGACAAGCACTTAAAAGACTTCCAGACAAGGTTGCTTCTGATTCTATCAGAAACTTCATCTTTGTTGTTCTTGCTATGAGTGATGCAGCAAAATGATGAACACAAGTGCAAGAAGAAAACAAGAAACCTTTCTAGCGAGCTGCAAAAGAAAATGATTGCTTTGCGTAATATTGAAAAGAAGTATTCTAGTTCGTATTCACTACCTGCTAGGATAGATTTGACATCAGAGTCTCAATTTGAATTGGATCGCACAGATTCTTTGGAAAAAAAAAGAGCAGATATTGAGGCATATAAAAGGAGGTTGGAATATGTAAGGCCATACATTTTTGTGAAGTTTACAGGCTAAAACAAATAGAGCTTTTGGTGGCTTAGGTGAACATGTCAAACTATTCATTAGCCACTGAAAGCAGAGCTTTCGGTAGCTAACATAATTATCTAGCCCTTCTAGCCACTGAAATGCAAAATAATGCAGAAAGCTCTCATTTTTGCACAGATTTGATATTCTCAAATATAGATACCTCAAAGATGGTTTCTAATGCAAGATAAAGATCAAAGGTATCAATATTAAGGTTCTGTTTCAGTTTTGAAGGTGCTAGAAAAGTGGAAGTGGGAAGGCGTCTTGCTTATTTTTAGTAAAAAGATGAACTGTCTGCCAAGTAGCATTTTCGATTCCCTCTATCAACATCTTAAGATCACTGCAGCTGTCGAAGACTATGAAGATTATCAGGATAAAATTTGGCCATTAAAATAGGATCTTTTCCTAGTTTATTGTAATCTGTTTTTAACTGTCTATTTTCAGTAAATCAGATCTAGTTTCTTAGGATCTGGAACTATCTTGTAAAGGCTATAAAGCCTATGAATTCAGAAGAAGTAGAGGGGGTTCAACTTTGAATACTCTAATACACTCTTTTTGTAGAAAGACCTCTTTTGAATATATTCAGCAATACAAGCTTCTTTCATTGTTGTTTTCAAATCATTATCTTCTTTCTTTTTGACTTGATGAGTAGAGGTTCTCTTGTCTATGTTTACTTTAAAAGTTGGTGACTGTCATCTCACTTTCATATCAGTAAACTAGGATCATAAGTAAATATTGCTAGTTCTATTGACCCATCATATATATTGTTTTTTATATGTATGTTCTGGTTAATATAGTTAGTTTTTCTCCACCCATCTGATTCAGAAAAACTATCTGATTAATAGCTTTTGAAATCCTTGTCCTACCTGGATATTTTTAAGTTGTCTTGAGTGAGGAAATCAGTGAGTGAGTTATTGATATTGATCCAATTATATATCCACCATTGAGTGAACCATTGAAATAATAGTTAAGTTACCAGGAATCTTCGAGCTACAACCTAGAAGAGTTTCCTGGAGTTATAACATTTTGGCGTCATTGCTGGGGAGAGGAGATTGAAGCTCAGTTTCCTTGGGAGACAAAATAGATCCAACTTTGATGATAGACAAATCCTGGACATTATCTTGGTTGTAATCATCTATCCAGCGACTCCATGAAGGACAGATTCAATGGAAACTCCATTGTTCAGAAATCTGTCGGTGACTCCATTGGTATGAAATGAACCAGATCTTAGAAAAAAGGTATGCTTTCTATGATTTTTCAAAGATTGTTGGTTTCCCTAATATATTTCCTAGTAGGAATGAATGGGAACGTAGTATTCCCAGATTTCGAGGACAAGAGTGGGAAGTGCAAGTTGAACACTTGCTGGATTTTCATGACTTTATTCATCGGCTTGAAATCGTACATGAGGATGTTCAAATTAATCTTTTCAGGTATTCATTAGAGGGGATTTTTCTTGACTGGTGCCAGTCTCTTCTAGAAGGAAGTATCAGCTCTTTGGTAGATTTTCATGCTACTTTTCATGTGTTTTGTAAATACCAATTTCCAAATGAATTTCTCTATCCCGAGTGTTGTCATGAACTCAATATTTTGAATAAAGAATTAGACACTCATGAAGAGTATGTTTCTATAGAGAATACTCTTCATTATGACCGAGAGATTAGTGATCCACACTATGAATAACCTTAGTGATGTTTTTGACCATGTACCAAATGCATCTACTATCTTAGGTTGTCACGAAGATCAGATTCTTCCCTCTAAAAACTTTGAGGATGTTGAGCAGATTGACATGTCAGCAAGAGACAGTTTCGAATCTGCAACAAATACTAAGGGCAGCCCGTAGCTTTCAGTTTTGGAGATAAAGGGGAATTGTAGTAGACGTGAAGAGGAAGATGATGAGCTGAAAACTTCATATCAACAGTTCATCGTGCATTCTTCTTAGAAAGAGACCAACCAGTCTATTTTCAGCATTGAGATTTGTGAAGGAAAACAACAACAATGTTTCTTTTAGTTGGAACAACAACATAGAGAGGTATTCCTTTATGGATTTGGTGACCCTATTGCAAACTATTTGGAATCCATGAGCAGCATAAATGTCAAAATACATTTTTTCAAATGAAGGACGGCTTTGTCCTCTTTTCAAACTATATTCCTGTATTCTATGGTTTCCAAAATTTTTTCGGTAAATATCAAGCATGATAGCAGTAAATCAGCTCCTTACTTGGCTGCATTGGAAATTCAGTTTTACTTGATCAATCTGCCTCTATTGGTTAGTGTAGCAGTAGGAAAAAGAATAAGCTCTTCATACAAGTAGGTAGATTACTTTCTGTTTTCTTGAATAAGGAGGCAGGCTACAGTTTTTCAAAGAATTAGTTTCACAGGCCAAATGACTCCATAGCCCAATGGCGAAGGTGACTCTAACTACTAGGTTCTTGGAAACCTCACAGGGAGGTATCCATCCCAGTTGGAGCCAGATGTTAGCAATCAAATTTAACATAGATTTTTTTTAAACTGTCTTTAACATTTATGTATTAAAATTTTCAAATCTTTCTACTTATTGGCATTAGTTTATTACTTCTGAAATCTTCTTTGATTCTTGATGAAGTTTTATTCACCAACTTTTGTTTTGAAACCCTATCATCTACCTTATCAACTAAGTTACTGCTCATAAATCGAAACCATGTCACATATGTCCAAAATCCAAGTCATGAGTTAAAGTTACAGGTTCTATCCTCATGCTAAGTTGACAGGTCAAATCGACATACCAAGCAAAGCCCAAGTGCCAAGTTCTCTATTCCACATATGTCTTCAAAGAACCCTAGGGACTAGTGGCTCATTTAAAGGTTATAATCTTCAAGATCCCGATGAATGTATCTCGTGAGAATAATTTAAAATACAAGTGCGTACAGTTGACAGATGTCTGAGATTATAGGTGTTTTGCACTAAACCAACCGATGATATAGGTGCTAATCTTAGGATCTTCAACAACACCAAGCATTAAGTGTCAGATCTAGTTAGAACAGTAGTGGGTTTATTCTTTTGTTCAATGTATGGGAATTTTCTGGCATCAAGAATCTTGTGCATCCTGGTGTGTTATGGA
>LPNX011090260.1:258876-290423 GCA_001517045.1 Pseudotsuga menziesii | reverse complement strand
ATGGACTATAGTTTCGTTACTCTCAATTCTCTCTTATGCTTTCAATGTACCAAGGGGTTCCTTATATAGATTTTCAAAGGGATATTGAAAGGTCGAATCAGTGCGATCTCAAGGAATATGGAAGGCCAGGAGTCATATGAGTCGGATCCAAGTCAAGGAAAACTCCAAAAGGATTTGGATTATGCACACATCCCGATGTACGCGACTATAAGGGGAATATCCGCGTATGTACGCGGTTATCGGGGAAAAAGCCGTGTATATCAATTTTCTTATGTTTTTAGGGACGATCAAGGATACATCAAAAGACAAAAAGTGGTCCATAGGGGCTAATGAGTCTGCAGCAGGACAGGGAAAGGCCATACAATGTGTGATTCACCTAGTGTGGTGAAATCCGCTATAACATGGTGTCAAAGAAACCAATTTCAATGTATAATTGTTTACATAATCATAATAGAGTGTGAGATCAGTGCTGATGATCCTGAGATTGAAGGATTATGTCAAGCAATGCCAGTGTAATCAGAAGTTCTTGGAAGCTTTACAAAGAAGCTCCACTCAGAGAACAGAGGACAACATATGAAGACTTACCTTCCCCTACACCTAAGGAAGAGCAAGATCAGAAGGTTGTTGAAGCATCAACCAGCAAGGCAAAGAAGTCTTCACCACAAAATATCAATCAACTTCTCAGACAGGTTGTTGAATATGTGGAGGTCCATGAATGAATTCCATCGGTTCCAAAACAATATTGTGCAACATGTAAAAAATCTAGAGATAGTGGCAAGCACAGAATTTACTAGTGATAATCATTGTCAATCAACACTTCAGTTGGAAGCTGAAGTTATAGCATGGCACAATAGCTTATGTAGCTTGATAAAAAGTCAACAGGATTATATTCGTGCTCTCTTTGGGTGGGCACGTCTAAGTCTTCTTTTGCTTGGGAATGAAGCAGAGTGGGAACGAGGAAACCACCCACCTATTTATACTCTCTATGAAGAATGGAAACAAGCGCTTGAAAGATTGCTGGACAAGGTTGCTTTTGATTCCATCAAAAGCTTCATCTCTGTTGTTCATGCTATGAGTGATGCAACAAAATGATGAACACAAGTGCAAGAAGTAAACAAAAAACCTTTCTAGAGAGTTGTAAAAGAAAATGATTGCTTTGCACAATATTGAAAAGAAGTATTATAGTTCATATTCACTACCTGCTAGGACAAATTTGACATCAAAGTCTCAATTTGAATTGGATCCCACAGATCCTTTGGCAGAAAAAAGAGCAGAGATTGAGGCATATAAAAGGCGGTTGGAAGATGCAAGTCCATACATTTTTGTAAAGTTTACAGGGAAAACCATAAAGATATTTTTGTGGCTTAGACGAACATGTGAAGCTGTTCATTAACCACAGAGCTTTCGGTAGCTAACAGATTTAAATTCTAGCCCTTCTAGCCATCGAAAATGAAAAATAATGCAGAAAGCTATCATTTTTGCACAGATCCAAGATTCTCAAATCCAGATACCTCGAAGATGGTTTCTAATGCAAGATAAAGATCAGAGGTATAAATATTAAGGTTCTTTTTCAGTTTTGAAGGTGTCAGAAAAGTGGAAGTGGTAAGGCTTCTTGACTATTTTTAGTAAAAAGATGAACTATCTGACAAGTAGCATTTTTGAACCCCTCTATCAACATCTTAAGATCACTACAGCTTTCGAAGACTATGAATATTATCAGGATAAAGTTTGACCATTAAAATAGGATCTTTTCCTAGTTTATTGTAATCTGTTTTTAACTATCTATTTTTAGTAAATCAAATCCAGTTTCTTAGGATCTAGAACTATATTGTAAAGGCTATAAAGCCTAAGACTTCAGAAAAAGTAGAGGGGTTCGACTTTGAATACTCTAATACACTCTTTTTGTAGAAAGACCTCTTTTGAATATATTCAACAATACGAGTTTCTTTCATTGTTGTTTTTGGACCATTATCTTCTTTCTTTCTGTACTTATGAGCAGGGGTTCTCTTGTCTATGTTTACTTTAAAATCTTGTGTCTGTCATCTCACTTTCATATCATTAAACTAGGATCATAAGTAACTATTGCTAGTTCTATTGACCCATCATATATATTGTTTTTATAATATAGTTAGTTTTTCTCCACCCATCTGATTCAGCAAAACTATTTGATTAATAGCTTTTGAAAGTCTTGTCCTACCTAGATATTTTTAAGTTGTCTTGAGTGAGGAAATCAGTGAGTGAGTTATTCATGTTGATCCAATTATATATCCATCATTGAGTGAACCATTGAAAGAATAGTTAAGTTACCAGACATCTTCGAGCTACAACCTAGAAGAATTTCCTGGAGTGATAACATGACATCTTTTAAAATGGTTGTAATGGTGGTGATAACTGATGTTGAAACCGTTATACTCTGATAAATAGCGATATGTATCTGGTTTGGCTTTGAAGTAATATAATCGTTTATTTACAAAAGGAAAAAAGAGGGAAGGAAATCCTATAAACAATGAAGATAAAAGAACCTCAAACAAATTGCTTCTTAAATTATTAGTTAACTTTGGATTCTACCCTTCTTAAAGTCCATGGAGTATCTTTGTAGCAATATTTTTGTATTTTATTATATGCTCTCAATTTGTAAGAATTTATTATTGTATACAAGTAACACTTGCAAAGGACAATTGTAAGAATTATTGTTGGACATCCATTTCTCTATTGGCATAGACTATGAATACAAATTCAAATTAGAAACCTAATTTGGGGATGGAAAATAAGTTTGGGTATCTTTGCTTAGTGGTTACCATTATTCTTTAAACTTTAACATTGAATTTCCCCTAGATCCAAAGTAGAATCCATAAGTAATTATCCAAAGGACATAAAAATCCTTTCATGGTACAATGGATGTAGGGTGGGTGGTTGGGAAAAATGATTGTTACCCTCCCCACAGGTTTCAATCCTTGTTAATGACATGTTTGAACCCTTGCATATTTAATGCTCTTGTTGAGGCACCTTCCTTGAAAAATACCTAAACTAAATGAAAAGAAAAATCCTCTCACTAATATGAATACAATCATAATCATGTATACAAAGTATAAACACAAATACATAACAAGGTTCATATCCTATGAATAATATGCCCAAAGAAATCTACTTAAAAAATGAGCAGAATCGTATCAATAGGTTGTACTTCCATGGAGCGTGGAGCATCTCGCTCAAAGAGTTGTGGTTAAATTTCTTCAAAAACCTATAACCAATTTCACCAAAGGGCATAAGAACTAACCATAAAATACCCACTTCAAATATAGAAAGCAACACCCTTTTCCCTAATGCTAAGCCTAACACCTAAAGGTTCATGAAGCCAGAGTTCGTAGAATGCTGCAGATCATATAGACATTTCTCTGAACTCTAGGTGATCACTGACAGGATTTCTGGCCAGACTGAGTATTCCCTGTTGCCTTTCGTCAGCACCATGTGAATTATCTACGATACACCCATAGTTTTGAATCTCAAATTGTCTTGCAGTCGAAACAATCATATCAACAAAGTAGATAGTGAATAATGCACACATAATTTAAATGTGATAGTATAAGGACAATTGCGACATCCAATCAAACAATAAGAATTGAGAAGTTTAAAGAATATGGCTGAGATGGGATTAAGAAGATTGTGAACAATGCCCATGTAAACAATAGGAGTCAAGCTTGCAACATCCAGTTAAACAATAGGAATCAAGAAATTTAAACAACCTGGTTCATATAGGATTATGTAAAACTGCAACATAGTCGATTAAAATATGCATTTGACCTATTATTCCTTGTTTAGTGCCAACCTACCCTGGATGGTACGTTTAGAACTGGAAAACAAAATTTGGCAATGTTTTCTTCGGAAAACAAAATATGGATCACTGATGGATCATTTTATTGCGGGTGAGGCCACATCCCATGGCGGAAACAGGCAACCTTCCTACTTTCTCAACACCTTCTGCGAATATCACTCCCATTCCCATGAAGAAATGGGCCTCCAAATGGCAATGGAAAATCCACACTCCCGGATTCTCTGCCTTGAACCGCAGAGCAGTCCATCCGTAGGGAAACAGCGGCACCGTGTTACGAAGTGGAGGATTCACCAAGTTGTATTTCTTGGGATCCTCTCGAGGATCGAACTTGCCCTCACCGAAACCGAGAATCCAGAAGTCGTGACCGTGCAGGTGCCATGGATGGATCTCCGAGTTATTTGCGGTCAGAGTGTTTGCATTCTGAAGAATTACATCTACCACAGAGTTGAGCTCGAATACGTACACGCCATTCCCTTCGATGGCATTAGGGTTAGTGGGAGGAACCATGATGTTGTAATCTTCAGGGTGGTAGACGTCCTGAGGAGGCGCGGGGTCGTAAGCGCCTTGGATTTTGTATTTCATGGCGGCCAGATACGGAGTGGGAGGAGGAACCAGAGAAATGTTGTTGATGGCCCATTTTAAAAACCCATTAATCTTGTTTTGGGTGTTCAGTAGGATCAATTGTCTGGTGGGTTTCATAGGAGGAGGCTCTTCGTGTCCGCGGAGGGCCAGGAACTTCTTGGCGAGGGTCTTACTATAGCTAAAGTCGTTCCAAACAGGGCTGGGAGGAGGTGGATTGGTGGGCAGATTGGTTGAGGGGTTGGGGAGATAGTTAAGGACGGCCAGGCCCGTCGGCGTCTTGGGTTGACGCCCTCTCACATTTACAGCTGCCCAATAGTTTTTGGCAGGATCCTGGTCGGCCCTTACCAAAATTGAGTACGATTCTCCCGAATACACGTCCAGATTATCGATCTCCACCGGTTCAACGTAGTGGCCGTCCGCCTCTACAACGGTCATCTTGTGTCCCTGAAAACCATGGAAAAAATAGTTCGTTGATCATTTTAAGCTTTGATTAAGAGAAAGAAAGTAGAATCCGTGAATGTGTTATTTCACCTGAATCAGAAAATTAAGGGCAGATAAGGAGGCTACGCTTGCAATGCGTAGACGGTATGTCTTGCCAGGATTCACTGGTAGAATATACGGCGAGCATTGGTTGCTGGTAGCGTTGCAAGATTTACTGCTCTCTATCGAGCAATCATATTTTCCTCGGCCCTCGATCAATAGGGACTGCAATATATTTGAACCAGGGATTCAGTTCTCTTAATTTGACTTCCAAGTTTGAATCAAAGAGGAGTAGGTACACGTTAGAATAATACCTGAGGTTCGTCAACCCAGACGAAGGGATTGGACGAGAGGCCCACAGCCTGTTCGTAAGTGGTAGCGTGCCACCAGTCATTGAGGATGATGCTGAGTTCTCCGTCATAGAGGAAGGGCTCTGTTTTTGCAGAATCGACTATCAACGACCCATACAAACCGGCCGACCGCTGGAGACCGTAGTGGCCATGATAGAAGTATGTCCCAGGCTGCTCATACAGATATTGATATATTTAACGTTAGGTTATCGTCTTGTTACATAATGCCAATGAATGATAGCCATATGAAGTTGTAACTGTAGAAAATAGAACAAGATAAGCATTCTCTATCGACAACAAATGTGTAGTTGTAAGTCTCCCCCGGCTGGATCGCACATTGAGTTATGGAAGCAGTTCCATCGTTCCACGGAGTTCCGATCTGAGCCACAACAGATTATAAGAGCATATAGGGCTAACGACAAAATCAATTGACCACCATTAGAATTATTAATGGAATTCCTCTGGTAGAAACAGAATCGTACCTGGCGAATTCCATGCCAGTGAATGACAACATTTTCAGTGGGCATCTGGTTGTGTAGTTCAACAACAATGGTGTCACCTTCCCGAGCTCTGATCGTTGGACCCGGATACTGCCCGTTAATGGAGATGATCGTTGCTTGCATACAATCAGGAGACCAATCTTGGTAACTGAGCTCCCATTTGTTGTGATTGATTGTTGCCTCAGAGACAGAAGCCACTGCCAAAATCACCATCACCGCAAACACAAACGAGGAGGCTCGGTTCAACAAGTGTGAATCTCCCGAGTCCATCTTCGCACAGTTCAAAATATGCTAGCCTCAAGCAACTGCGAAGAACACAAATACCGGCGAAACTGTTGCCCGTCAAAGTAAAAAAAATTAATGGAGATTTAATCTGCAAGAGAATTAATCTCGAGAGGCAGTGTGGCCGTGTATAAATATCCAGAAAGCAACTTCCTTAGCAGAATGACCAACTAAACTCCCTAAACTATTTTTGCAGATCTGCACCTCTCCTATTCTTCACAGTGACCTTTTTACAGGCTTTGCTGCTATTCTAAAAGCGCCCATTCCTTCTACGTCATTCATCAACATTGTCTGTAATTCCTTCCACCCACAAAACCAACGTTAGGTGTTCCAAGATATGGTTCATAATGCTGCATTGACCCGTTATCTCCAGGTATTTCAGTCTAGAATTGAGCTTTGAGTGTGTTGGGAATATGTACCGTTTGTAAGAAATTACCTGTTATGTGCACGTTTTCAAGAATATGTACTGTTGGTAAGAAATTACGTGTTATGTAGACGTTTCCAAGAATATGTACTCTCGACTTTTTCACCAGAACAAAAATTCATATATTGTGATTGGTTTTGTACGTGATTCCCAAAAGTGGATTTTTTTAATATTGTTTTGTAAATGATTTTAATGTGTAGTCTAGAAATTTGAGGATTTGATTTAGAATTGGTGATTTTTTTTTTTGCAAATTTTGAAAATAAAAATTAAATAAAAAATTAATGGAGATTTTCCAAAATTCAAGTTATATTTGGCAAAATTCTGAAATAGGTGTTTTATGGATTTTTGAGGATGTTGAATCCAATTATATTATCAAAATCTTCCTTAAAACACATTTAAATTTTGTTTTTCAAAATAAAAATTTTGGATTCAAGGAAAAAAATAATTAGATTATCTAAATTGGTGGAATGTTTAGATAACTTTTATATTTATATACTAAAATTATAGGTTTCATAACTTTGACTAGTCATATATCACTATGTTATTTTTTTGTTACTTATTTTATTCTATTTATTTATATTTTGAATTTAGCTTAATAATGATATTTTTTAATAATTGTGTATTTGTTTTTTTAATTTTAGACTCTCTTATCATTTTGATTTAGATGATAGGGACATCAAGTGAGAACTTCTAACACTAGATAACTTGAGCTAGCCCACTGAGCTACTTCATGCATCTATATTCAGAGTCAATATTATCACTCAAATCAGGTCAGCATAATTATCAACATCATCATCATCATCATCATCATCAGCATCAGCATCAACATCATCATCATCATCATCATCATCATCATCATCAACATCGCCATCATCATCACCATCGTCACCATCATCATCACCATCGTCATCGTCATCATCAACATGATCATGATCATCAATATCAACATCATCAACATCATCATTACTATCGTCATCATCCTCATCCTCCCCATCATCATCATCATAAACATCTTCATCATCATCATCATCATCATCATCAACATGATCGTCATCATCAACATCAACATCATCGACATCATCATCATCATCACCATCACCATCATCATCATCAACATCATCAACATCATCGTCATCATCATCATCCTCCTCCTCCTCCTCATCATCATAAACGTCTTCATCTTCATCTTCATCATCATCATCATCATAAACATCATCATAACTGATCATCATAACATGATCATCATCATCAACATGATCATCATCATCATCGTCGTCGTCGTCATCATCATCATCATCATCATACACACACACAAATCCCTATGTCAGACCTTACCACTAGCACCCCCTACCCTATCTCTCTGGCACACACACACAAATCCCTGTGTCAGACCTTACCACTAGCACCCCTTAACCTATCTCTCTAACACACACACACACATTCGTATGTCTCCCATTACCAATAACACCCCCTAACCTATCTCTCTCACACACACATATCCTCATGTATCCCCTTATTACACACCCCTAGAGTTGTAAAACAATATAGTTAGGTTGAAGAAAGGGGGATGTTAAGGCGCAAAGACTAAGGGAGTGCTTGTTAATTCCCCCTAAACCTTGAATGATCCCTTAGTCATGCAACTACCTTCTTAAATGCTCCAAAGATCTATTAGAGTAAAACGTGCACGCATTTTATGTATCCAAAACACGCCCTTGTTAATTTAGTAATGCGTGCACGTTTATCCTTTGTATAAACAGTAGCAGTTGTTGTCCGAGAAACACTCTAAACACATTTTTGGAAGTTTGACTGTCCGAGCGCAAATTCAGGTTACAGACAGTGCATGAACATTATCTTCTTCACTATATTTTCACATAATCTTGTTTTATGAATCAAGCATCTCCACCACAAGTTTCTAAGTTTTGCTTGGGCATGGTATACATTGAGGAGCAAGAAATAAATAATGAATTAAGCAAGAAAGAATCCATTAATTGAGTAAGGAGCCACATAGAGCATCTCCACCATTGTTTTTGTTGCAATTGAGGAGCTAGCAAAGGCAAGATTAACTTGGTCACTATGGTGGAGTATGTAGACACGACTGAGCAAGAAAGAAACCAAGTTTGGAGAATTTCCCATCGAGGAGCACCATACAACATTTCTACCATTGTTTTTCTTGCAATTGAGGAGCTAGCAAAGGCAATGTATTCTTCTCAATCTCCCCCCTAGCTCAAGAGTATGTAGACACAATTGCTCAAGATATTTACCAAGCTTGGGGAATTTCCCATTGAGGATCACCATAGAGCATCTCTACCATTGCTTTTCTTGGAATTGAGGAGCTAGCAAAGGCAACATTCTTCCCAATCTTTCCCCTATCTTGAGTATCTAGACACAATTGAGCAAGAAAGAAACCAAGCCCTAGGTATTTTCCCATTGAGGAGCTAGCAAAGGAAACCATATATATCATTGATCATTGTGGTCATGGGAAACTCACGCAATCGAGCAAGAAAATCAGCAAGGAAGCAGATACCCAATGAAATCCTTGAAGAAATTAGAGAGAAGAAAATAAATGACATGACCAATCGAAGACACTCTATTGACACTCAACCAATTCCGGTTGTTGAGGATGCCACAGTTCTTCCTACCAATCCACATCAAGAAAGACAAAAGCATTCGATCGAGGGGTCTTCGGTCACCATATCAGTAGAAGAACAAGCACTGCATGGCACTGATCAAGGAGTAAAACGTAGGTGCACATCAAGGCCACTTGAAACCTTTGCAGATTTAATTGAATGTGGGTATACTAGTGATGAATTTAGAGAGACATTGAATGCCGAAGGTATGCTCAAAGAAGAAAATGTTGTTCAGACCACTCAACTAGAGGATTTCCAATTGCCACCGTCCGACCCATCAGGAAGACACAGAAGGACATGAAGCTCATGTTTAAACGCTAGACCAACCGGATGATATGGTACAGGGTGCAATTCCAACCTCCCTACCTCCATTAGCAACTTCACGCCGAAGAACTCCAAAATGTATACAAATCGATGAAAGTCTCATTGGTTCGCTTGAAGGTACGCTGTCTAAACGCAGTATCGCATATCAAGCTCAACAGATACTTGTCAACTATTTTGATTTTAAATGTGAAGGAGATAAATGTAGATTATTTATATTGTTGTTAAAATCTAGGTCTATGACTATTGTTAGGAAAAACTTAACGATAAAGATGATAAATAGTTTTGAACCAAGTTCTTATGTTGTCAGAAGTTTGGTAGATGCATTTAGTAATATTGGAAATAAATCTCATTCAAAGGATTGCAATGCAACTCGCTGTGTGTTGTCACAATCAATCGTGAACAAAAGCACCAGGGCCCTTCGCCTTCTTAAGCCTACATCCAAACTTGTAGGATTGGATATCAAAGCACTCTGTAGGTATTGTTCTAGAAGAGAACAACTTGAATCTGGAGAAACAAATGTCTGGTTCTTCGTTGGCAGGTTTCCACGCTCCAATATGAAGCTCATTGATGCGGTAAAGGGACTGGTGCAAGAGTTTTGGCATGACAATAGTAGACCTTCATCCAACCAAAAATATGTACTAAAATTGAGAATGGGTTCAAGGGATCATGATCCCCACATTAAACATTTTCTTTAAATGACACAAATAGAATTATATTAGAGGTTTAGGCATGAACATAATGACCTTAACTTGGGCCAAAGATCCTTAGAAAAATGCAAACCATGGTATGTTAAAATAAACACAACTCATAACACATGTTGTTGTCGATATCACATTGAGTACGCTTATTATTATGATACATATATACATATATTGCGTGTTTTGCATAACACTCTTGTGCAGGAATGCTCAACTACATTGCCATCGACATCATCTAGAGAGTTTATCCATAGCATCTTGTGTAGAAGGACAGAAGGTTGCACATTTTATCAAAGGCCTTGCGTAGATGGGACATGCCCAAGGTGTGGTGGAATGTCATTTTTGGACAAACGCATACATGTCACTGAGTGGTCATCGATGAGCATGAGCTTGGGAGACATGAAGTGAACTTGTAGTCATTCAAATATGTCACGTATGATATCGGTGGAGGGAATGAAAGGAAAAAAATACAATTGGTCACCTCTCAAGTTAGCAACGAGTTCCTGAATAGTATTTTTTCCTATTGATATCTATTGCTACTTCATATATGTAACAACCTATTGATCTATACATCTTTATTGTTGATCTACTAGGTACTGGTATGCAACTTCATGGAGGAATTCTTTGAAAAGACACAACAGTATGTAAAGCATGTACATGTGGCTTGTTGGCAAGATGAGCATTTTAGAGCGTGCAGGGATACATTTCCTATTGGAATTGTATTATCAGTGGGCGATTTTGTGGAAAACTACACTCTTCAACCACAAAATGAGATTTAGAGTCAATATTATCACTTAGATCAGGTCAGCATAATGGTCCATATCACCTATAGACACGGGGAAGATAGTGCTGAAGAGAATAGGGTTATATTCAAGGAGTATCACTTTTACATAAGTGATGACAGGTGTCATGACTAGGCTTTTGTACAACATAGCTTTCAATTGTTCTACAAACACTTGGAGGATAAAAATATACAGATGGAACAACATTGGATTTGGTCTGATGATTGAACGAGGCAATTCAAAAATTCCCGTGTCTTCCAATGGCTGTGTATTCTCCACAAGAGGCACAAGGTGCCACATATTTGGAACTATTTTGAGACCGGACACAGAAAATGGGAACATGATTGAGCAGGTGCATGCATCAAGACTGCATTACGTAGGAAAGAGATGAAATTCACAACTATTTCGCTAATCCGAGATGCAAAGACCATTGTTGCATGGTGTTCTTCAGTGATGGGGCAGGGAGATAGAAGGAAAGAAGACCAATCATCTCAAAAATCACTTGTACATAGATATTTTTGGGAGGTGGTCGATGTAGATCGATCACACCTATATGAGTACAAGACCGTCCAAGGAACTCGTGCATTCCATTCGGTTAGGACATCATACAATGCTATAGTTGAAATGTGGACAAGAAAACTCTCTTGTTTTTGTTATCCACGTAGTAGTGGTGAATGGGACAACTGTGAATCCACAGAAAGGGTTGACAGCTGGGATCGTGGATCACTCCCCATTGGCCAACAAATAACTTCAAAATTATCCTAGTTGGAGGAATTCCAGTCGAGTATTTCACATGACTATGACCACATTTGCGATCTCATACAACCAGGTTCGGCTATTATGTTGATCACTTGAAATGTTTGACGACTAGTTGTGTTTAGTTAGCTGATTCCTAGGTCTACACTTTATTTTATGCAGGGCACATATACACAGTGGTTGCCTCAAGAGACAATGAATGGCACACTGACTACTGGCTGGCACGTTGCTTGGATGGGAAGTAGACCCTCATTGTATCATTAAGCAACTCTGAGGGAAATGATTTTCAAATTGGGTCAATGGTTATCAAAGGGGAATATTTGACACAGGTTTCCCATGCATGAAAGAAAAAAGGTTATGTATTTGAAGATTACAGACCAGGTCAAATTGTATACCGTTATACAAACTTAGTTATTGGCACAAACCTCCAGCTACAAACAATGCCAAACAAGAACTCATCAAAGTCATGATGCTTGTTGCCTTACTCTAAGCATGAGAGGATAAAGAATACCGTTGCTATTAGAGGTGATCCTGATGGTCTTGTCGAATGAACACAGGTAGGTAGTCAGGTATGTGGTAGTCATATATTTTGGTTTCATGGTCTCATTGATTATTTGCAGTTTGATACATTGAGTGCTTGATATATTGATAAATTCAATAGACTTCTACAGTGGATTTGTTGTATTATATTGATACTTACATGACTCATGCCTTATAGCCCAAGACCATTATCTACCACTCTATCTAGGATATGTCTATTGCATTTTCCTTGAATCTTGAAGTTGATCCTATAAGGACATCTCATTGAATCCGATAATTATCTCCTTCACTCCGATAATTTGTTTCTCCTGGGTAGGGATTGAACAAGTGTCCCTGAAAGCTTGTAGGAGGTGGGATTTAATGTGCAATAGAATGATGGTTGTTGCTTGGATCGACGAACCATCATCTCCGTTGGATTCATGACATCGGGATAGTGCTAGGGAGGCCCTCTAATCTAGTTCCATGGATAAGAAACCATTTTTTGGTCAATTTTAGAAACTAGGGTTTTGCTCAGTAAGTGAATGTGAAATTTTTGCACATGGGGGCCAAATTTGTATACTGCTCGACCATGAAGGTGTGGCTAGAGTTCCCACATAACACATGCCTAAACATGTTTGCACGACCCAACGGAAGCCCTTTTTGATGCACGGTTTCCATTCTATGCCCCGAGTAGGGATTCAACAGGTGTCCCTGAAATCCTGTAGGAGGTGTGATTCAACGTGCCATAGAATCATGACCATTTCTTGGATCGACGAATCATTGGCTCCGTTGGATTTAGGACATCGAGATAGTGCTAGGGATTCCCTCTAATCTAGTTCCATGGAGAAGAGACCATTTTTTGGTCAATTTTGGAAACTAGGGTTTTGCACAATAAGTGAATGTGAAATATTTGCACACTGGGGTCAAAGTCATATATTGCTTGACCATGAAGGTGTGGCTAGAGTTCCCACATAACACATGCCTAAAAAATCTTGCATGACCCACATAAATCCCTTTTTGATGCATAGTTTCCATTCTATGCCCCGGGTAGGGATTCAACATGTGTCCTTGAAAGCCTATAGGAGGTGGGATTCAACGTGCCATAGAATCATGACCGTTTCTCGGATCAACCAAGCGTCGGCTCTGTTGGATTCAAGACATCAGGATAGTGCTAGGTAGGCCCTCTAATCTTGTTCCATGGATAAGAGACCATTTTTTTGGTCAATTTTGGAAACTAGGGTTTTGCTCAGTAAGTGAATGTGAAATTTTTGCACATGGGGGTAAAATTCGTATATTGCTTGACCGTGAAGGTGTGGCTAGCATTCCCACATAACACATGCCTAAAAACGCTTGCATGACCCACCAGAAGCCCTTTTTGATGCACGGTTTTCATTCTATTCCCTGTGTAGGGATTCAACAGGTGTCCCTAAAAGCCTGTAGGAGGTGGGATTCAATGTGCCATAGAATCATGACTGTTTCTCATGTCAATGGACCATCAGTTCCATTGGATTCAGGACATCGGGATAGTGCTAGGGTGGCCCTCTAATCTATTTCCATAGATAAGAGACCATTTTTTTGGTCAATTTTGGAAACTAGGGTTTTGCTCAGTAAGTGAATGTGAAATTTTTGCACATGGGGGTCAAATTCACATATTTATCGACCGTGAAGGTGTGGCTAGAGTTTCCACATAACACATGCCTAAACACCCTTGGAAAACCCACCAAAAGCCCTTTTTTATGCACGGTTTCCATTCTATGCCCCGAGTAGGGATTCAACAGGTGTCCCTGAAAGCCTGTAGGAGGTGGGATTCAACGTGCCATAGAATCATAACTATTGCTCGGATCGACAAACCGTCAGCTTCGTTGGATTCAGGACATCAGGGTAGTGCTATGGTAACCCTCTAATCTGGGTCCATGGACAAGGAATCATTTTTTCGGTCAATTTTGGAAACTAGGGTTTTGCTTAGTAAATGAATGTCCAATTTCTACACATAGGGGTCAGATTTGCAAATTCCTTGACCGTGAACATGTGGCTAGCATTCCCACATGGAACCTACCTAAACACACTTGCGCGAACCACCGAAATCCCTTTTTGATGGACGGTTTCCATTCTATGCCCGATTAGGGATTCAACAGGTGTCCCTAAAAGCCTATAGGAGGTGGGATTCAACGTTCCATAGATTGATGACCATTGCTCAGATTGATGAACCGTTGGCTCCATTGGATTTGGTACATCGGGATAGTGCTAGAGTGGCCCTCTACTCTGGGTCCATGGACAAGGGATCATTTTTTTTTGTCAATTTTGGAAAGGGTTTTGCTTAGTAAGTGAATGTGAAATTTTTTCACATAAAGGTCAGCTTGAAGGTGATTGTAGATTTTCCCCTCATATAAGAGATGTGAGCATTTGCATGATGAAATGTAGGAGGAGACAATGCCATTACGTTAGTAACCATGTAATGGAACATGTTTATGTTTAGAAACAAGTGGCAAACCTATTCCGCCATTATTACAAAATATATATATCTTCACGCTACGAATGCTTCGAATAATACTCCATAAACATGAATTTATAAAACAAGATTCAGAATAGTACTTCTCTAATCAATTTAAACTATAATAAAATCACACATAACTTTCATCTCTTTCAAAGTTGTTACTCGAGGCCATTCATCAAATTCCATATACATTAACAAAATGATAAAATATGTGCAGGATATAGTCATAACCATTATTTTGAATCAACCTTATAATACTCGGATACTTTTAGGTTTGATGTGTATCCCATGTATTTGTTAGATGAAATACATCATGCCAAACACTAATTTTATTTATGTAGACCACACAGGTGCATCACTTAGGTGTGTCAACTTCGTGCATCCTTTAAAAGTTTGTTAGGCTATTATGTGGGTAAGGTGCTTTTGTATTCCACCAAGTTGGATCAGTTGCTTAGCTATGCTAGGTGCTTATGTGTATTAGGTATGTTCCATATTTGTGAATACAATTTGACATTGTTAATATAACGTATTGTATGCAATTGGATTGTGGTAAAAAACAATTAAAATGTACATTTTTGTCATTACGTAATATTGTAATTGTGCAATGTTCTCAAATTTATAACTGATATCTCCATGCAATCGTAAAATCTATAAAAAAATTGGGAACATTACACATAGAAACATTCTTGGCCACACGTGTATAATCACACTTAAAAGACTGAACCATGAAGATCTCAAGAGCCTTGATATGAAATATTTTTTATATCATGAAAGTTATAATACAAAAATAGAAGGCATATCTATGGCCTGTCAATGTACATGTATCAAAAACATATTTGATGTACATGTGCAAACAAAAGTACATCTATCCTGGACCATGCCCCTATACTCTAACTCCGGATTGTACATAAAAATACATATTTATCCTAGACTAACAGATAAAAAATATAACTTTCTCTTGTTTTTCTTGAACCCTGATGCTTTTTGGCTTTGTCTACAACCATTGTGCATCTCTAGCAACTGCAAATCAATGACAATATTTCTTGATCAGGTAACTGAACTAGTACTGTCCATCAATAACAAAGTTTGAAAATTTAAAATATGACTCAATTGTAAATAAAACAAAGACTCACTGCATCCGTCAGGGGTATAGGTGCCTCTGGTGTTGATGGTATAGGTGCCTCTGGTGTCCTCCTCCTTGTAGAGAGCCTCTTTGCAATGATTCTCTGCGAATAAAAAAAATATGTCAATTATCTCAAGAATTATCAACATGTACATGAATGAGAAAGTACTAATCAATTATGTAAAAAATGAACATCTCACTGAAAAAACCATTTCTAGGGGATTACGCTGGGACTCTTCAGTAGTAAGAGGAGCCATAGGTTGAACATCAACCTCAGTTGCATGCACTAATGGACCAGGGTGTGGCTACATTCACCAAATGATTAAATAGTTAGACATCGTGCATGTCCATAAACAATACAAATGAAATGTACAATTACAAATATTCAAGTAGATGTACCTCAGTGTGACTTATCCCTATTGTAGATGCAACATTGATCACAGCATTAACAATCCCACTAAGTTCTGGCATAGATGACTCTACATCCTGATGCTATAAACATGCAAAAATAACATTAAGAAAAACCACTTGTGAAGTGAATTCATAGCTAACCAACAACTGCCATTGGAAGTGTGTACATTACCATGGGATGAGTAGGTTGATCCCCATGCACACCCACTCTGTTCAAGGAAGAGGGTTGTCTGGTGTAAACAACCCCCTTATCTATGTTTGGATTATGTGGAGATCCAAACCAAAGAGGTGGTGCAGGGATCTACGATGATGTTTGGAGTCATAAAGTGTTACCATAGTTAGACATGGATTTGAATGGATGGAATAATATGTATTGAAAAACTAACATGTTGTAATATACTTACCCCTGCTTGGGACATATCTCCCCCATGGGAGTGACTGCTTCCATCAATTTCTTGCCCCTCTTCAAATGCTAATAACATATACAAGTTTACAAATTATAAATATTAAAGCGATCTATAAAGGAGTGTACAGTAAGAAATTTAAATAATTAGAACAAGATTTAGTAATAACCCATGTACTTACATTCTTCAAGTAATCGTAAATTCCACCTTGGACTATGTCATTGATATCAACGTCTCCAGCATCATGTTCTAAGTGGGGTTCCTGCAACTTCAAAAATTGTAAATATTAGACAATTTAATAAATTAATCAAGACTAACCCATGCATTAAATAAATTATATGTAATAGCAAAATGGAAAGTGTTTAAATATTACCTCAATGGTGGTTGTTTGGGCCTTGGGTACAACCACACCAAGTGTAGTACCACCCCCGTGAGAGGCATCAATCTCCTACAAGAGTAAATATTGCATATATTACGAATCTTTTAATATGTTACATATAGTATGGAAAAATTAAAAATTGAACAATAACAGAGTTTTAAAACAATGTCCTTACCTGACCACCAGTCATCGTAGTGGTACCATGTCTTTGTCCAAGACCATAACAGGGTCCCCCACACAATGTGCAGACTTGTGGCTCGCTCTGAGACACATGGGATGCTGGTCTATCCCCACCAATAGATGTCCCTCCACCACCAAAAGCTGGTGGTTGTGCACCGACAGAGTAAGAGGTTGCTCTCTGGTCAATAGTGGTCGTGTGTCAAGAGACCATCTCAACTAGAGTAAAAAATGCCTCCTGTGTCTGGGAAACCATGTCATGTGTAGGAGGGATGTCCTCCCTCGGTAGGTAGGCACGGGGTACAGGTATCTGTGGAGTGGCATCTCTATGCCTAGCATTGGGTCGGTGTTGGGGCATCCCCCTACCAACTCCCTGGAAGCCCAACATGTCAAAATAGTTGACATGTTTCCCCATCACAAACTATGCATACAATTTTCGGAGGAAGTACATCGATACTTCCCTATTGTTATGAGGGGGAATGTCAAAAACCATGTACCACCTATCCATCCAATTATCTTTGATGGGTGGAAAGGTGCACCACTCAATAGAAATATGTGGCATGTTGATCTCCTGAATGTCATCTGTCCCAGGCAGTCTAAACAATGAATAGATGTGTTGTTTTGTTATTTTGAGCTTTTTTACCTTGTTGTAACTTAACCCATTAGCATATTGTTGTCTTTTCCTCTCCCTGTAAGATGCGATGCTATACAAAGCATCATTCGATCTTGTGATCATATCAACAATAGACAACAAAGAATCTGACAAGGAGCAACGGAGCTCATCTCCACCCCTCCAAGCAGAACCAAGAGTCTCTCAAATGGGCAATAAACCTCAGTATCTCCGCATTGTTATCCATAGTAGCCACTGCAATCATAAATACAAATAAAATATCATTAGAAATATAAACACATGATATAATGACATATCTAAGCACTGAAAACTGTATAACTAATGTACGACAATAACAACATGTAAACTAAATCTATCATGTAAATTTAAAAATTGATCTTGAATTTTATAGTAAAGAATAAACATTTAACATTTTTTCATTTCATATTTATGTCCTAAATTCAAGTATTAATTCCAATGTTTAAGTATGCATGTGTACATAAAGTGTCTTGAGAGCATATGTTGATCGCGAAGGTCCTCTAGCGTATTTTAAGGCTTGAATTATGAAGTTTTGTCGAAATTGTGAGGTGCTGACTATTGCCTTTGCAGGACCAGCTCCCAGGTTGCGGGTAGAAGCAACAACTAGACCCTAGAATAGACGGCATAATGTGCTGTTGATTAAAAAAATCCCAGTATAGGCAACGATTTTGTTAGATATGTAATTATTTGTTGTAGTGTGATGTTCTTTGGACTCCAAAGTCTATTTAACAGCTCTTTATGGATTTTATGGTTGCAAGGGTTCCATTGGATTATATCATGTATGATAGTATGTGATTGGCATATTTAATCAAATGCATCAACCTACCTATGTATCTTCACATTCATAGAGTCTATTGTTGAACTTTGTTGTCTTGACCTTAACCAAAAAGTACCCTTCGTTCAAGACAAAATATTTGTTAAAAGCATGGAAAGCTTCTATACCTTATTTTAACACTTGGATTGAGAAGTTTCATCAAAACTATAAGGTGTTTATTGATGTTCTTGGAAGAGAAACTTCGATATTTCGGATAAAGGCAAGGGATTTACCATGTTTGTTTATGTATTTTAGGGGAATATATGAATTCTATTTGATTTTTTTTTAGTTGTATGCAAGCTTGCAACATAATTGACAAACTTGCATATTTGTTAATTTTGGTTTGGATTCACAATAGTGAAGTTTTTTTTTTTTATGAGTTAATTGGGGTTTTGGTTTACATTGGGCATGTAAACTACTTATGCAAACTTGCAATGTGCTTGACAAACTTTGCATATTTGTGGATTTTGGTATGGATTCATAAGGATCCTTGTGAATATGCATATGGAAATAGTGAAATTCATTTGTTTTTGAGTTAATCAGGCTTTTGGCTTCCATTGGGCATGGGAATTTTGGGTATAAATTTTGGTAAATAATCAAAATTATTTAATTTTTATGATTAAATTGGGGAATTGGTTTCAATTGGCTAATTACATTAGGGTTCTTGTTTCCATTGGGGTTTTTGTTTCCATTGGCCATAATTTAATTTATTTTGGTTTAATTTTTCAATTTATGGCAAATAAATTGATGAACAAAGAGAAAAAAACATGAAAATAAATGAGGAAAATACCTCACAAATAGGAGGTTTATCCAAAGGTGGAGATGGATGGCTTTGGCACACCCAAAAACGCGTTCACCTAGTCGAGATTTGCTCCAAAGAAGTCCAATAGCCGTGTGATGTGGCGAAAAAGACGTGCTAGGCCTATTTAAAAAAAAAACACAGGCTTTCCAAAACGCACGCGATTTTGTCCACTAAAATGGAAGCGCGTTTTTCTTGAATAAAATGGAGGCACAATTTGCTTAAATAAAACAGAGGCGCAATTTGGTTTACTATCCTAATTGGCATGCCCGTTGGAAGCCTTGGGACTAGGCTTGGCAGGTTCGGGATTGCTTGGGATGATTTTTTTTTTTTTGGAGAAAGTAAAGGTCCCTCAACTTCTTGCACACACCCTTATACAAAAAAATATATTATAAATATGTGGTAGTTAATGCATAGATAGTCGTTAGCAAACAATCTTTTAACTAGAAGAAGACAACTGATAACATGAACACGACTAATAACATGTAGCTAAGGCTTAGACAACAGTGATTACAACTCCACATAAAAATAAGTAACATATAATATTGATGACACTTAACTTATAGCATAACAATATTAACTTAAAAAAACTATAACTCTACTAATTAAATTAATTAAATCAATTAATTATAACTTATAGCATAAAAATATTAACTTAAAAAAACTATAATTCTACTAATTAAATTAATTAAATCAATTAATTATATATATGTTAAATATATAGCTCGAGACAAAATTCATGCCCAAAGAGCAGCAGCACTATTCACTGACTGTGGGGTTTCTCGAGTGGAGAATACCAAAAATACACAAGAAAATGAATGTGTCTGCCCTCCATGAGTTTTACTTTGATGTGGCAGTTACTTGAACTTGCTCTAACAATTTATAAATTTGACTCGCAAACTCGTTTTTACTCGGTTGCCTGAAGGGATTCTTTCTTCTTGCACGTATTTCCATTTCATGTTAATGTTTTGATATCAAAGGTTTTTTTTGTTATTTAGTTTAAACTGTAATATTTTGGCTCGAATTTTATTTTGGCTCGAATTTTATTTAGAATAAAGTAATATTGATTTTAACACTTTGCACTTCTCCTAGGCTGGTAAATAAATGTGAATTTCTATCATTTAAACTCTACCCGTGAGAGTATGTTGTTGTGTGTCTCTTGATGTCCTCCACGTGGGAAGATCGCCCACATATGTGCTTGCATTCACTTCAATGAACGGTGACTTCTTTTGAAAACCACAGCCTTTTGATGAGCTAAACAAATTTGAGCTGTTTGATAGGGATGTCCAATTATATTTTAATTGGAGTAAGTTATCTATTCAGCTGTTTGATAGGGACGTCTAATTATATTTTCATGGAGTAAGCTGTCTACCGACCATGTGCACCTCGGCTCACTTGATGTTGTTGTTAAGTAAATAGCTTACTCTGTTATCTTCTGTAAGACTGAGATTTACTTACTAATATTTACGACTTACTTATCGGTATTTACACTTTCATATACTTGAAAATTTCTATACATAATTAAATTGCTTATACAGTGATTGCATAATGTTTCATAGCTCCCCTCAAAGCTAGAGAAGAAGCTTCTACTGCATTTTATGTTTAAGTGGCAAGGAGTCGAGGCTTATCCAAGATCTCATCTACCGGACTGTGCTACCACACTATTGAAGGCCGGATGCATTCCAGCCAGAGGAATCGAAAACACATATGGCTATGCATCTATTCAGTAAGCAAAAATTTGAACAATATCTGAAAATTAGAAACCATTAAGCAATTTAAATCTGAAAATGTAAAAGAAAATACTCCCAGATTCAAACATGTGAGGGCTAGTTTCCAAGTTAAATGTACACAATCAGCATCTAAAAATGAGCAATCCATTATACAATCTAAATCTGAATATGTAAAAGAAAAAAAAAAACTATTCTTAATCGGTAAGTCGTAAATATCAGTAAGTCTGGGTCTTATAGAGGGTAACAGAGTAAATTATTTACTCGACTACATCAAATAAGCCCAGTTACAAATGGTCGAGTAGATAGCTTACTCCTATTTTAATTTACATACCGACCTCGTATAGTTCCATAGGTCCCACACATGATTACCTCTTTCTCTACAACTGTGGTTTCCACGGCTTAGGATTGTTCACTCAACTGTGCGATAAGGCATACTTTTAAGGATTTAGAAACTTTGAAGGATCGTTGATCTAAGAAGGTGTGCTTTTTACTCCAATCTTTGAAGGATTGACGCAAAGAACGTGTGCTTCATTCATCATTGTAAAAGGAGTTTTTACAATGCATCTTCCCTAAGCCATGCAGAAAGCAGAGACTAAAGGTTTGGTCAATGTTTATAGCTGGTGAATGATGGAAACTACTAGGTGGACAACTTACCGTAATTTAAGGAAAACTGAAACTATGTCACCTGAAATAATGCCTGGGTGGTTTTTAATGAACAAACTTATATTCATCTTTTATAAACTTCCACTTCTACCAAATACTTGTTTTGTCTCGGATAAATTTATTTATTTATATATAATATTTTTATTAAACAAAATTAAATTTAAATTATATCTAGATCTATATATCTTGGCAAAACTTATGTTACTAGATAATCATGGGCTTGGATCAGAATGTGAAATGACTTGTGACCCCGTGTGAATTAACCGGATGCGTTGCTAACCTATTTGGTTACATCTAGGAAACAAAAATGATATTGATTATTATACTTCTTATTTAGAATATTTGATACTATATATACATATAATCATATTTTCCCATACTCAACAAGGATTCATGAGCCAAATTGCTTACATCAAATAAAACACCGAATAGGCATAACAAACCATTTTTGAAATAATTATTTTGTTGTTTTCATATCTCTTCTTGAGACATAACAATTAATATATGAAATTATATACACTTTGGATCTACAAAATGGCCATAGGTCTCACTATGTCACTGAACCCTTCAAGACTTGATTGAGCAAAAATAAAGGAAAATACTGGCTAGAATGTCATTAACCAATCCTCGGTTTAGTGATGAAGGTCAAGAAAAGATTAATATCGTGTCTTTAAACTCCTCAATATAGCTCCTTATGTCCAAGAACTTAAAGGGGATAGATTGAAGACCTTACATGTGTTTCGCTTACCTATGGCTAATTTCTCATGAAATGGAATATTGCATGATCATAGGGTCTTTACTTAGTGAAACCATGTCGTAGTGCCTTCGTTCATGGGATATTAAAGAATACCCCTAATTTCACTAGATATTGATAATTACTTACAAAAATTATTTTGTTGAGCCCCCCTACCAATACATATGTCCAATTAAAAAAACCCATATTTTTACAATATATTCCTTATTTTTACTAGAAAACTCTTTTTATAACCCCCCCCCCACCATACCTATAAACCCCCATAACATATTCCCCACCCCCCAATACCTACAATATATTGACCTTATTTTTCACAATTTAAAACACCCCTTTATGAATGAACGCGATAAGATAGTGCTCAACAAGGTGAATCCCCTGTGTGCATGATGAAGAAAAAGAAGAAAATAAAATTTTATTTGACACAAAAAGAACACCCTCAAGAACAGGGTATGCATTAGTCTTACTAAGCACATCCTGCAAACACGATAGAAATGCACTTGAAACAAAAAAAATGGAATTTAGATTATCCAAAGAATGAGGAGCACCATATCCAAACCTTGAAGTAACCACCATCCCCAACAATGAATGCTTGAATCACATGAGAGGGTGTAATAATCCTCAAAAGAAGTAAAAGTGTCATTTTCGATTGACACAAAATAATCGATTGAAACCCCCTTAGTGGATTCAACTTATAGATATTTGTCATAACCATCCTATGAATGAGACGAGAGATCAAGAGTGATATTTATCACGGTAAGACTTAAACCATAGGTTTGGCCTTCAGTCATAGAAACTCTACCACTATGGATAGGAGATGATGACAAAAACTAAATCATGCCCAACAAATCCATAATAAGAGGCACCGCTTCCTCAACTTCAACATGCAATGTGGCTCTGTCCAAATACTTGGAAGCATAAAGCACATGAGGCAATTAATGTGAAATAGATATACTCTATGAAAGATCCCCAAATCCCTCCATGTCAAGAGCATGGATCCTCAAACAATGATATCCAACATGCCCTCAGATATGGGTACAACTTTAATCTCAGGAATATGGTTTAACTCCTTACGATACACACCACCTTCAAATCATTCAATAGAACCATAATGAACCAAAGATACTCCACACCCCAAAGGAGATATAACCTTACCGTGGGTAGTAGAAGACAAAACCACCTCAAGACCAGATGAAGATGAAGTCAACCACCACGTTTTGTAGGAACATGAACTCCTTACACAATCTACAAGAATATGATATAAATAAGATGACAAAAACAACACTTGAACATAATTTTATCATAGTCAATATCTTGGAGCCACCTTTTATCCCCAAACTCTAGAGAAAACTTATCAAGAAGACCACCAATAATTTGCATATTGAAAAGTATGTGAAGCACCCCTTCCCTATTTAGGTTTTCATAAGAGGTCCTCTAAAAATCACCCACCGAATCACTATGAACTTCAAAACCTTTAAATAAGAAAAATGTGGCAGAAAACCCATCAGGTGAACCCACAAAAATTGGGGATCAATAAAAGAATAGGAGTCAAAATATTTTATCTAGGGAAAAGAAACCAAGTACACCTCACCTTAGCGCCATAGACTCCCTCATAGAACAATACAATGATCCTCCTAACCAATGGAAATGAAAGGGAAAAAAATCCATCCTCAGAGGTGAAGTCTGGACCTTCCTAAACAAAAGACTACCCCAAGCTTCCTCAAGTCATAAACAAATATTTAGGGGACGGGGATTCTTTCGATGGAAATAACCATAAATGAAATAGTCTCTCATCAACATCACACATTCCAGAATCTAGTCATGAGAAAAATCAAAAGAAATATTGCTCTGTTGAGCCTAGATAAGATTCTTAACCTTTTTGGAAGCCACATCTGCTCCACATTCACCCTCCATCTCATTTGTCTCCCCCCAATGGGGGGGTTAGTTGGTAGGAAATATCATATCACGTCCATTCATATTCAGGAATAAAATATGATATGGAAATGACAAGGTATATTTCCATTTATTAAGGGGCCAAGGGGGCTTAATTATGTTATATGGAAATACAAATATTTAGGGTATTTTATTACATTTTGTGTAGATGCAGGGGAGTGGAGGAAAAGAGAAAATCAAGGGACAAGGGCACAAGGGATTGAGTTTGATGGAAAAGGGATACTCAATAGAGATGTATGATGGTTGATGCTAGTGATCAATTGAAGGGTTTTCATGTTTCTCATGTGCTTGGTTGGTTAATGGATCTTCAAATTGTTAATGGAATTGAAGTAATGAAAGATTATGATTTCTATCTTTTATGTGAGTTTTATCATTTGGAAGTGTACTTTAGGTGCATATTTTGTGTCTAGAAATAATGAGTTTTGTATTCCTTTCAATGTAGCTTTCCTCCTTGAGTCCATTTGAATTTTTTTTTCTTTAGAAATTTCCTTTTGCATGATCTCTAAAATCAAGCCATCCACTAGAAAGCATCTAGGTTTGTGCATTGCAACCTTGCCCCTGCCTAATATTTCTAAAGAAATCCTCATGCAATCCTTGATTGACCCCATTTTCCCATTATATAAAACACCAGTCTCCAATTCCTTCATGACTCTTATATTTTACAAAAACCAAAACACTTTTTTTTTTCTAAAGTTACTCTTGATTTTAACCATGTACACCATTGTTAAACTCTAGTAATCCTACCCTAGGGACTACACCTTTTAGCTAGAGAAGAGATAACCTAAAGAGACATAAAAGGTTAGGTGTGGTGAAAATGGCCTCCCTCTTGGTTTTCCATAAGCTATCATTGATTTTAGGAATTCAATCTTAAGATGCTAGATTGTGTGCTAGCATGTACAAACAATCATATCTAAGATGATGGATATATTCTTAATGGTAGAAAAATTGGTGGAGGAGGTTCATAGATACAACTATTGGGTAGGAAACAATGGTGTATATGATCATCTATTTATTTTTATACAACTAGAAAAGGAGGATAGGAAACCTCCATTTCCTTTTAAATCTAATCATTATTGGTGGATAAGGAATATTTTAGACTTCTTATTACAAAAAATGGAAATTTTATTATCCTTGTTGATGATATATAGTTATGCTTCAATTTTCCTCCGATATCAAACAAGTTAAGGAGTTAGTTGTAGGTAGCACATAGATGAAGAAGGAAGAAAATCAAGTAGACCTAGAAAATGTATAAGAAACATAACTGCTCTTTTTGAAAATAACATCAGAGGGTCTTCCAATGATGAAGAGTTGCTAGATTTAAAGATAGTGGAGGATGAAAAATGAAATTTTAGATAAAAATATGGTATATTCGAGGCTCAAAATTAGATCCTTATGATAGGAATAGAGGCATATTAAAACTAAGTTCTCTCACAATTATGGAAATTTTAAGAAATGTGTAAATACAATTTGGTAAATTGGTATTTATGAAGGCCCAAAAGAAAAATAATTTGAAGAGAATGTAAAAGTTAACAAGGTTCATTTTTCAAAATATTTTCAAAGACTTGAAATCTCCAAACATAAATTACTTATGAAGGTGACAAGGATTTTCCTTAGAATTTTTGACCAAGGGGTGAATGAGAGCATAGAGACAAAAGTTACCAAGGAGAAACCATCCACCCTTAGAAAAATAAGGTAATTTGTGATTTCACGTGACCTCTATTCTAAGAACAACTAAATATCCTAATCTCCAACATGATTTAGGGATGGTATGCATTCTTTAGTAAACAATGATTTAATTTATAAAATAATTGCAACAACTTTTATCACCTTTGAAGGAAAACCTCTATGTTTTGTCTTCTTGTCTCTTTTTCTATCTTGAATCATCATATCTAGGGTTTTGTTGTGCAAAAGTGTTCCATTGGAAGGAATTTGATTAAGATAAAATAAAAGGGTATAGTAGAGCATGTAAGTATTCAATAAAGGCATTGATGGGTGGTCCTCTAGTGTTTTTAGAGATGAGTAATGATTTACAAGGAAATTCATTAGTATTTGACAATATTTCATAAACATTTTTGCATAGAAATGTGCTTGAAACAATCAACCAAATATACACTTGCCAAAAATGTATATCATATATATCGATGGAAGATACCATTTTTATACTCATTCTAAAAAATCCATTTAGACCATCTAATACCATCAACATTATAAACATGAGATCCAAATTTTATGAACACTCTATTCTCAAAGATTGGATGTTCTCAGCAAAATCCATGTCATATTTTCTTCATACAATTTGAAATGCTTGAATGACTTGATATTTTGACCCATAAACCTAAACAAATTGTATTTCTTTATTTCTAAAAATTATGTCATTTTTAAACTTTTCTAATAATATTTCTTAAATATTTTTTCCTCTAATAACATTTTCTAAAACCTTTTCTACTCTACCAAAGCTTGTTCTCATGGCTACGTCAAAAGGATCTAGAAATATCATTAAATATATATAATCCCTTTAGAGTAAAAATGGAAAAAATAATATCATTGTCTTGAAACACTCCATGTTCTTCTATAAACAATAACTTTTAAATTATATAAATTAGCTTAAAACCCTAACTCTCATTGAATGCAATATAAATATAATATAATAATAACTCACCTTATGAGATGAGTCCTTGATAAGTTTGAACTAAAGATGTGTGTCTTTGTCATATAATCAACCTTGTGTTATCTAACATAATTTAATGATGTTTTTTTTCTAAATTTAATACATATACTTATATGTTTATATACTCATGACCAAGATACTCTTTGACACCATGGTTGTTCAAGAGCCGTGGTATCAATACTCTACATTGAAAATAATAAATACTTGTCGTGCATGGTAGCTTAGTGTGATAAGGATATTTTGAAGCCGAAACAACTGTGAATTTCTAGGTGTTATATCATGTACATTCTCTTAATTGAGCTTTGGATAAATTGACAAGGTTTCCAATCTGTCTCTTTGTTCACTGTATTTCTCATTTTCATTGTGGGGCACCTTCATTTTTCTCTCTGCAAAGCGTTCCATGAGGGTTTCTTTTCCAAGACTGAAGCCGGGGGAATCATCCTACTGAGGATTTTAGGGTCTACTCTTAAAATTTGAAGGGGATTTACTAAGAAACTCCTTTCTTAGTTCTTACCATAGAGAGCATCAGATTTAAAAGGAAATCTCACAGCTTTGGAGTTTTTCAGACTTCTGATCCAAATCGAAAAAGGTAAAGTTTACTTATCAATATGATTATTTTTAGTGTTAATACTGTTAGAATATAATCCGTCGGGATTATAATATTGTAAATAAATAAATAGTTAGCTAAACAGTTACATAGGAAGGTGAAAAGGTTGATGAAGCTGAACCGTCACATGTAATATATAAATGTATGCATTAGCCATGAATAATATTGAATCGGGAGTTATTACCTATCAGTGGTATCAGAGCGCTTCCATAACTACTGCCTGTTTCTAGTCTGCTCATTCATCTTCCCTTTCCTCAGTCTACAGATTGCATACATTGGTGCATGCCCTGGCTTCTCTAATGCTCCGCTCAGCCCCATCCATCCTCTGCGTGATGTGATAATCCGCTCCCTTTGCTTCACTATTGCGTTCTTTTTGTGAAGGAATACAGAAAACCTAATTTCCTGTGCGTACTCTCATTCTACTGCTATAAATTGAGAGTCTTTGGAAGTGTAACCCTAATCCCAACATTTTGAATGTTGTTCCCGTTGCTGCTTCTCACGTCTTCACTATTGGCCGATTTCATTTGATATTACTCACGGGTTGATGTTGGCACATTGTCTTTTCGCATTGCTGGTGTGCCCATAACCCAAATTGACCACAGATTCATCAAAGTTCATGGCATTGACAGGATCTTGGGTGTGTCAAACTGATGGCATATTAGATATGCTGAGAGATACGCTTGCTATCAAGAGAGTGTGTCAAGCGAACTGAAAATTGTTGGCTGAGATACCCATCTGCAGAGATTAGGCATTAGGAAAATCAAACTGCTGATAGATTTGTGCCTTGTACTCTTGAGAACGATTTAATTTGTTCGCTAGAGGCGTGAAGAAAATCGTTGAACACATGAAGCCATGATTAAATCCTTTTCAGAAGAACCGATCTGCGTGTAGAGATCTATGCAGAAGCATTTCCACGTGAGAATGGCAAGTTGATAATAGCAAGTTTAAAGCCGTATGAGGAGAATTACATCTTTGAGAAGATCATCCAATATTATTGGAGGTCGTGATCGATGATGATCGTTGTGAGATAAGAAATTGAAGAGATAAGAGACTGTGTTCACAGCAAGAGAGCCTGCGTTGGAGATTGATATAATGCATATGTTGAAGACTGATATTATATATATTGCGTGACTGCAAAATATTGTGACTGATATATGCCGATGGCACACGGATGAAGAGTTGGAGATATATATTGCATTGATATATAATTCGTTGGACATAATGCATTTTGAGATAGATTCCTTTTGAGCGAGCTGCCTTCCTGCTGAATTGTGAGAGTTGCCTGAGTATATGATGCATTGAAGACTCTGGTATATGATGCGTTGAAGACTCTGGTGTATATGATGCGTTGAAGGCTACGGTGACCGTTAGGAATACCTAACCCTAAATTAACCCTAGATTTTTGCGTGAAGCTGTTGATTGAAGCTGCGATGCTTTCATTTGTGTGGAGTATGAACAGAGAGACTTGAGACATGGCGAACACGCGACCTACTGGGTTAACAATGTCAGCACATTGTTCCAGTCCTTGCATACCATATAATCTCTGCTACAAATAATACTATTGCTGTAACGAGCGGTGTTGGAGGCCTCCCTCTTGGACTTGTGAAAAACGAGAGACTGCCTCACATTGTTGCTCATCCTCGATTCGATCCCATCGTTGGAACTGCTGCTGCTCGGCAGAGGCAAGACGGGCCCTCTCCTATCCCTCCTGGAACTGCTGCTACTTCCAGAGACCTGAGACATGGTGCCCTTGTAATTACGTGGGGATCCATATTTGTAATTACAACTTTCAAACAAACACCATATTATCTTGCTATTCAGAAAGGATTAGGAGCTATTGTGCGTGGAGCTTCCTTGAAGACTTTTGCTGGTTGAGCGTTGTGCATGAAGACTGTGTATCATTGCAATTCTACATGTGTTGAAGACTCCCTGGTGCTGCGTTGAAGAATAATGTATGCTGACTGATATATGTTATTTTGTTGGTGTTGATTGCATTGAGACTGCTCGTGCAATTGGGAATATTGCCACTGTGCAATTATTCTACTGCTGCAACTAGAAGTACTGCATCAAGCTACTGGAGTCGCGACCTGCCTTGAAGAATAAAGTCTGTGTGAAACAATTGTATTGAAGAAGCATGTAAACTTGCATTGTATTCACCTTGGCAGAGACTGTAGACCTGCAAGGTTATTGTTTTTCTATATCTCTTTGTCATATTAAGTTCATTATTGTAAATTACACTAAAAATTGTAAAAGATGCAGTCTATAGCTGGTGCCTCTCTCTCTGGCAAAGATCATCCCAAAGGAGAAAGCAGCAAGAGAGGCAGAGGAAGAAGAAACTTCAAAGGCAGAGGGAGCAGAAACAACTTCAACAAAAGATCATATCTGCAGTGCAAGTGTTGTGGAAATACTGGGCACACATCAGATCAGTGTTGGGATTCGTGGGACTCCATCAAAGACAAGCATAACCAGAAGAAAGATAACAGTAAAAATCAAAATGCTAGTAAATATTCTGATTCTACTCATTGTATTGTTGCACATTGTAATCTTGGAATTAATGAAATGACTTCACTTTCATCTTATAAAGATTGTTGGCTGGTTGATACTGGTGCAACATCACACATGACATTTAGAAAAGACTGTTTTGAAGAACTTAATGAAACAATAGATGGCATAGTTTACTTTGCAGATAAGTCTAGTCTTAAACCAAAGGGAATGGGCACCATTCGACTGAAGATGCATGGATTCCCTGATTTCTTGTTGAAGAATGTTCTTTATCTTCCAGAGTTGCAGAGAAGCCTGCTGTCCTTGGTGGAGATTCGACAGCGAGGCCATTCCATCCACATGTTTGATGGAATCGTAGAAATAAGAAAGTCCTCTGACAACCAAGTCATCATGACTGGATATGAAGATGGGAAGCTGTTGAAGCTAAAGGGTTCATCTGTAAGAGTTCAAAACTATGCCTACCTCTCTCAGCATGGAGAAGGTAATTTGTCATCTAGTTCATTGTGGCATGCAAGATTTGGTCATCTAAATTATAACAATCTTCGTTTGTTGAGAGAGAATGGTGTATTTGGTTTTCCCACCATTCCCAAAGAGAAGAAAAAATGTGATGCATGTATATTTGGGAAACATAGTAAGCTGCCATTCCATGAATCTAATTTCAGAGCAAGTAGGAAATTAGAATTAGTGCAAGTTTGATTTATGTGGCCCAATGACAACTCCTTCAGCAAATGGGAATAAGTATTTTATGACATTTGTTGATGACTACTCAAGAATGTGCTGGATTTACTGTTTAAAGACAAAATCAGAAGCATTTCAAACATTCAAAGACTTTCATGCATTGATAGAAAAACAAGCACAATAAAAAATTGGTACACTTCGTACTGATAATGGGAAAGAATACACTTCAAATGCTTTTGAAGATTATCTTCACCAACATGGAATTGCACATCAGACTACAGTTCCCTACAATCCTCAACAAAACGGTGTAGCAGAAAGAATGAACAGAACCATAATGAATATGGTTCGCTCAATGATGTTTTTCAAGAATGTAAAACTAATGTTTTGGGGTGATGCAGTGAAATGTGCAGCCTATTTGAGAAATAGAAGTCCCTCAAATGCGCTTGATAACAAGACTCCACATGAAATTTGGTTTGGCCATCTCCCTTAAGTCAGGCATCTCAGAGTTTTTGGTTCCACCTGTTATGCCTTGATTCCAAAGGAGCAAAGAAACAAGCTTGGTGCTTGAAGCAAAAAATGTATTTTCTTG
>LPNX011090260.1:140563-257414 GCA_001517045.1 Pseudotsuga menziesii | reverse complement strand
CCACAAATGATCAAGTTGCAGACATCTTCACCAAAGCACTTGGACGAGAAAAGTTTGAAAGATTCAAAAACATGCTCGGACTTACGAACACCCCTTTGGATTAAGAGGGGTATTGTTAGAATATAATCCGTCGGGATTATAATATTGTAAATAAATAAATAGTTAGCTAAACAGTTACATAGGAAGGTGAAAAGGTTGATGAAGCTCAACCATCACATGTAATATATAAATGTATGCTTTAGCCATGAATAATATTGAATCGAGAGTTATTACCTATCAAATACAAAAACTTTGTTTGTGACCAACTATAAATAAACTAAATCTTTTTTAAATTGTTATAGGGTTTACTCAAAGGTCATGGAGCATTATAAATTGCAGTGTTTCATTTATATTAATTCAATTCTTACAAAAGGTAACCTAATCGAGATATCGTTTACTCAATATGGTTATTATCATAGGGTTTTCTCATTTCCATCTATTTGGTACTTAAGTATACTTATTATCAATCTCTCATGTTAACCCCATTGATTTCATTCACAAAATCTGGGCTCTTTGACATCCACATAACGATGACTTCTACAGCAAGTATGGGTAACTCCTGTAAAATGTGGAGTATAACTCTTACACAAACATATGTTTGGATCTTATTTTTTCCCTAAGTTTTTAAATGTGTATTGTTAGGGTAATCTCGTCTCGGCTCTCTTGGCCTTCAATGCCGTTTTAGTTCCACTTTGGGAATTTGTGGTTGAATTCTTGTATAGGATAAATTTGCAAAAATACATTATAGAAGTAGGAACCCCAAGTATAAAACTAAGTATAAAACTGAATCACACTTTGTCCTAACACCCTTGCATTGTGTTGTAGTCCCTTCCGTCACATGGCTAGGTGGATTCGAAACCTTGAAGAAGTTTAAATTCCTTAGGATCAGTATGTGTTTTAGTCGATAGTGCTACCTAATTGCAATGTTGATTAAGGCTCATAGGTGAGGTGTGAGTAAAAATCACATGATGAATTGTACCTATGTATCATGAGGGAATGCTCACCCCATATCTTGTGTGTAACCACATGGGTTAGAATATTTTAATTTTAGTTTCTTATGTAAGAAAATAATTCAAAGTTGAGCTTACCTAGTTAAACTAACAAAACACCAAATTGATTAGTGGGGATCTCCTTAGAATCCTAACTTCACATGCATATGCAATAAAAGTCTCAGAAACCAAGATAAGTAAAGTAATACTCTTATCTTGAATTGAAACCTTTATTAGTTAGACTTAAATTGCTAGTTGAAACTAGAAGTTGCAATGAATAGTTTTTTTCTTGAAAGGCCAAGAGTTAGTTTCCATCACGTAATTACTTAGAAAAAAAAACATTCATATATAAATGTTTCAAATATATTCTGTTATGCAGTAGATATTACATATGGTATCAGAGCACTAGGTTTCAACACTGTTTCCTTATGGGAAAATCCTAATTAGCTTGTTGCACTTTGATTTTGTTCTAACAATTAAAGTTTATGTTTTCTTTTATATATGTTTACTATTCACAGGACTGAACTATGGCTTCTCACAACAGATAAAACAACAACCTGGAGGTGAATAACAATGCAAGTACTGCTGCACCACCGTAAGGAAGTAAATCCACATCCATACAAGTTTTAGAAACTATGAGACACCTTATTGTCGAAATACAGGGTTTCAAAGCATAGAATGACCAATTTAAGAAAGATCAAGAGAAACAAAAAGATATCAATGACATATTACTTCATAGATTACATTAAAGAAAGAGGAAAGAGATAAAAAAATAGAAGACAAAGGTGATGGGGTTACTGCAGAAAGATCCAGAAAGAAAGACAATTCCTCCAATGATACTAAAACATATTAGAACCAAGTGACCACAAATGAAAAGAGAAAGGTTGATCATTTAGAAGGAGAGTCCAAAAAAATTAATCCAACCATCTTTTATGGGAAATAAAAAATGGGAGAGGAGACAGAAGCCTAGTTATTGGATATTAAGAAATATTTTCAGATTTACAATTACTCCAGTAACATGAAAGTTCGGATGGTAGTTTACAACCTGAAAGGGAAAGCAAACATCTAGTGACAAGACCTAAAGATTGCAAAGGGACTGAAAGAGAAGAGTACGGAATGGTCTGAATTTAAGAAGCTCTTTAAGAAACAACACCTATCCAAGAGTTATTACGAAAGGAAAAATAAAGAGTTTTATGAATTAAGGATTGGACAAATGACCATGGTGAATCTAATTAATAAATGTTTGGAACTATTGCGGTTCGTACCCTATATCAAGGAAGATAGAGTAAAACTCCAGTGATTATTGAGTTGTCTAATGCAATCCTACAAAGACCACATTGAATTCGATAATCCAAAAACTCTAGATGAGGTACGAAGAAAGGAAATACTTTTCTATGATCAATATATGAAAAGGACCAACACACATAAAGAATGGAGGGATAAAAAGCAAGAAAATTTTAACCAATGGAAAAAGGGCTATAGGCCTCCTCCATTTAGAAATTTACGAAAGAATCCACAAGGAAATAATTATGTCAAAAATGGGAAGCCAATACAACAGGGAAACAAATCAATAAATATTGAACCAAAAGGAGTTGTCGGAGCCACCAAGGAACCTCTAAAATGTTGTGAGTGTGGGGAACCCCATTTACAGTGCAACTGTCGACATCTAAATGAGGCAAATATAAATATTCATAACATTCAAGAATACTCAATAGTGGGAGAAACTATCAAGAGTATACATAGAATACATGCTGCCTTAGAGGATAGATAGGAAAACCATCAATCTGCTATTGTGGAAATCAAAGGTATGATTGCCAACAAAAAAATTTATTTATTAATTGATCCAGGGGATATCTTGAGTTATATTACTCCTAAAATGATGGAGGTGCACCAACTAACAAAGGCAAAACACTTAAGACCTTGGTTGGTCCAATTGGCCACATGGACAAAAAGAAAGGTAACTGATTATGTTGTTGATTGTGAATTTAAAATACAAGATCATTAGACTGGAATCAATTTAAATATATTTCCATTAGGATCTTATGACATGATAATCGATATACAATGGATAGAGAAGTATAAAGTTGTGTTGAATTGTTTCGACAAGAATTTTACATACTCAACCGAGGATAAAATAATTATAATATTAAAACGAATATCTAAACTTGTCTATGTGAGACAAATCTCTCGAATGCAGCTAAAGCGATGCATGAGGACGGGATGCAAATTATATGCAATTCGGGTCACATACTTACTTAACAAAGAAGATAAAACCAGCCTAGGATATTACTCTGTCCTGAATAAATTCCTGGACGTATTTCCAGAGGAAATACCTGGGATACACCCTCAATGAGAAATAGATTTTTTCATTGAACTTATACCAAGATATGCACCTATATCTAAGATACCATATCGGATGAACATCCCATAATTAATTGAATTAAAGATTCAGATTCCAGAACTGTTAAATAAGGGGTATATTAGACCCAGTGTGTCACCCTAGGGATCACCAGTCTTATTTGTTAAGAAGAAAGAGGGGACCTTGGGACTTTGTATATATTATAGGAGGTTAAATAAAGTAACCATAAAAAATAAATATCCACTACCTCTTATAAATTATTTGTTAGATTAGGTAGGTGGAGCCAATTTATTTTCAAAATTAGATTCATGATCTGGCTACCACTAGATCAGAATTAAAGAAGAAGACATTAATAAGACTGCTTTCAAAATGTGTTATGGACACTACAAATTTGTGGTGATCCCATTCGGTTTAACAAATTCTCCTGAAAATTTTATGTGCCTCATGAATAACATCTTTAACAAATATTTGGATAAGATTGTGTTAATATTTATCGATGACATCTTGATTTACTCAAGGACAAAAGAAGAACACAAACAACATCTAAAAATAGTTGTATAGACATTAAGAGAACATCATCTTTATGCTAAGTTTGAAAAGTGCGAGTTCTTTAAAAAAAAAGAAAAAATACTCTCGTCATGTAATATCGGAAGAAGCGATCGCGGTAGACCCTGAAAATATAACGGTTATTTTAGAATGTTCGACACCTAAGGATCTGGTAGACATTTGTTTCGTCATGGAACTCACCAACTATTACCGGCGATTTATCGAATGATTCTCTAAAATAGCTTATCCAATTATTTTGTTGCAAAAGAAAGGAATAAAATTTTTATGGTCTCCAAAATGCCAAGAAATATTTAAGAATTTAAAGAGGATACTAACAATAGCGACCATCCTTAAGGTAGCTTACCCTTATAAGGAGTATACGGTTTGTACTGATGCAAGTAAAGAAGGTTTGGGAGGAGTACTATCCCAGGGAAAACACGTAGTGTGATACGATTCACATAAAATAAAATAACATGAACGACATTATGTTGTCCATGACCTAGAATTGACATTAGTAGTACATTCTTAAAAAATGTGGTGCAACTATCTGTAGGGGAGAAAGTTCCTATTACTGACAGACAACACTTGTGTAAAGAACTTATTCACTCAACCCGGACTTAACGCCTGTCAAGCAAGAAGGATGGATTTCTTGAGTGAATTTTATTTTGAAGTAAGATACATTAAAGGTAAGTAAAACAAGGTGGATGATGCACTCAACTGAAGAAGTCATGAGATTTATGAAATGACTGGAAATCAACTGAAAAGGGACCTCAAAAACAAAATATAAACTTTGAGCATCAAGGATGTTGAATATGTAAATTTATCAAAATGGTTTACTAAAATATGACGTAAATTTAAATGGAGAAGAATTCAAAGTGGACCAGGAAGGCCTACTCTGGTTTAAAAATAGATTGTACATACCAAATATTGCAAAAATAAAGCTGCTTATTTTAAATGAAATGCATAAATAACCATGTGTTAGTCACCATGGTTACCAAAAAATGATAATAGATTTAAGAAAATTGTTCTATTGACCAAGTTTAAAAGCATATCAAATTAATTATCTGTCTAAATGTTTGGAATGTCAATAGATGAAGGCTGAAGACCAACGCCCAACATGTTTGTACAACCTCTATCAATTTTTGAATGGAAATGGGAGGTCATATCTTTAGATTTTATCACAGGTTTTCCAAAACACAAAAACAACATAATTCTATTATGGTTGTAGTAGATAAATTAATCAAATCTGCACATTTTATTTCTGTAAAGTCGACTCATAAGGCCATGAATATTACTGATATATTTCTGATGGAAATATTTAGATTACACGGAGTGATGAAAATGGTGATATTCGACTGAGATGTTAAATTCACATCAAATTTTTGGAAATCCTTGTTTATAGGATCAGATACCAAAATAAATTTCAGCACTAGATATCACCCATAAACACATGGGGAGATTGAGCGTAGCAATCGAATCATCGAAGATATGTTAAGGATGTATGTCATGGAAAACCCCACTAATTGGGAGGACTCTCTACACCTTGTGGAATTTACATATAATAATGAATACCAAGCCTCATCAAAGATGAGCCCATTCAAAAATTTGTATGGCAGAAAGTACGCTACCCCAGTTAACTAGGATAGTCTAGTAGACCACCTTAGGATAGGACCAAAACTACTACATGACATATAACATATTGTCTGCAACATGCGGAACAAATTAAAGGTGACACAAGATTCCCAAAAGAGTTACACTAATTTAAAAATACAGTATGGGGAGTTTATTACCAAAGACCACGTATATCTTCAAGTTAATCCCAAAAAGAGTTCACTCAAATTGGGAAATTGTACAAAATTAGCACCATGGTTTCGTGGACCTTTTCAAATCTTGGAAAGAGTTAGACCAATAGCATATCGACTAGCACTTCCAGCACACTTAAAGGTTCATAATGTTTTCCATGTTTCTTTATTAAGGAAATATATTCATGATCCTACTCACATCATTCAGTGGAATATGGTGCAGGTGGAACCTATGTGCATTCTAGACCAGAAATAAATGGCACTTTGAAACAAAGCCATCGCTCAGGTAAAGGTGCAATGGAAGCACTTTAGCCCCAAGGAATCAAGTTGGGAACTAGATGAAGACATATGAGAGAGATACCCAAATATGTTCCCAGAACCCATGGAGGAGGAATGAAAACATTAAGGAAAGTGTTAATAATAAAGGGGTGAGGATGTAATATCCCTAAAGACATTATGATTTTATTTTTTATTATTTGAATTATTTATTTATTTTTTTGAAAAATGAATAATTGGGGATAGATTAGAATTTTTCAAGAATCCACATGATGGATGAATGTAATAGACTGTTATTGAGTTAATAAAAGAAGGGAATATGGTAGGGGGCAACCACATTGAAAGAGGAAATCGTGTACCCAAGAGTGGAAGACAAGAAAGAGTTAACCTCATGGAAGTCAAAATAGATGTCAAAAGTGCAATAATGGGACTAGACACTCCCTAAAATATAGGGATTTTGATAGCCATGAAATTCCAAAGAGAATCGGTTGTTTGCAGTAAGATCTAGACAATGAAAAGAAAAAAGGGGCATATGCGGGAGGCAGTAGAAAATCTTGTTGTGGGAGAACTCTGGTGTTAGGCAAGTAATATTTATGAACGAAACTATGACTTTGACAGAGATTGAATGATCTACACTCTTGGGATGCACGATTTAGCTCGGGGTTGATAGGAGTTAGTAAATGATACTATTGTAGATCTATAGTTGGGTGGAATGTGGTTGTTCCTACCATAGTTGGTGCCGCAACTATTAACAAGTTCCATTTTTGAATCCAAATTGGTTGAAATTGTTTATTTATCTCTTACATTTTTGTTTACTTGGAAGGTTTATAGTATTGGACTGTATTATCAGCTTCTCTATATCATTAAATTTTGTTCTGAAATGAGTATAGCAATGCAATAAATTTGTATATGGGTTACTGTGTAAAGTAACTTCATTTGAAAGAATAAATTTAATATATGATTTATTTTATTAGCATTCCTGCATATTTTATTGAATAAAAATGGTAAGGTAGAAGATTTGTTTTGTTACTATTTTATTTAAATGTGTTGAAAAAAATATATTTATATTTTGCATGAATTAGGTAATTTAATTTGCAGTATATTTAGATCTTGAACTAAGTATTTCTCTAGTGGTTATTTAAGTATTTAATATCACAAGGATGGGAACTAGGGGAGCGTTAATTGTGCAACAAGACAGGGAATTACTCATATACTCTACTAATTAAGCAACATGATTTTTTTAAATAAGAAAACTCTCTGTTTAATTATTAGTAGTGAAACACTCTAAGAGAAATAGTTACCAAACCTTTTTTCTTGTCCTGTTAGGGAGATCAGGAACAACGGGGAGCAAGATATTTTTCTTGAATTACAATATATCCTTGGATGTGAAGAAAGGGCTAGTATAAAATCATTTTAGGAAAGTTGGTATTTTTTAAAAAATTTTAAGAAATGCTCGGCTAATGTCGTGGTGAGGAAAGAGAGCTAGAATTGATTGAGATTTTTTTACAAACCCTGAAACCCTTGTGGGAACTACATTGTCAGAATTTTCCTAATGCAAAGCATTGTAAAACTTTTGTAAATAAGTCTAGATTGTATTATATATTATTCGATAGAAGGTTATAGTTTTGTAAAATTTGCTAATAACGAACAAAAAACCTCAAACTTACACGCTTCTACATGGAGGGCCTGAAGGTTAAACAACTATTATAATCGGAGCTCAGCAATGACATATTATTTACATAGAGAGACCAAACAAGAACACATAGATTAACATTTCGAATAAATGGACCAAATATAAATAACTAAGATTTGTAACCTTTTATACTCAAAGAAAAGTTTGTTGATAATTTCTCTTAGCCTCAAATACGAGAGCCATATCTCTTCATAAGAACGATAAAATTAATTAAAACTTTAGGCGTATGTACTTAACCCATTAAAAATAGACTCTCTATATAAAAGCTTAAAACCACCAATTGATTATGAATCTGGGTTGTTCCTGGAAGATGCCTAAGTGAAATTTAAAATAATGCTGAGATAACTTATTGGGTTAGGCAAACCCAGTAACAACTACAAAATAATACAGAATTGAATAATCAATTATATATATTTTTCATTGCAAATAAATAAGGCATTTTTTGTTAAACAAAATAATATGAATATGAGTCCCATTATTAACCAAAGACTACGTTGTTCTAGAGCTTAGCCTTGTGTAGTCATGTGAATGGTAAAAATGTATAGATAGTAGGGCCTTTTAGTCCCCTTGAAAATTGCTACATATATCTAGCACAAAATTATAGAAACCTTACCATTATCAGTCATGAGATATAACATGGAAAAATGTATGAGCGAAGACGCATCTGTCCATGTTGGCATTTGAGTTGAGGAAAACAATTATAAATTTATGACTTCCATAACCCACCATAATTTAACCCCAAATGAGGGAGGGAATTACTTTTTTTTTCAGATGAAAAAAGCATTTCCTTCATATTCTATTGAATCAAAGGTAACTTGGTACATCATCAAGCAATACATCAGGTCCCCAATGGGCCTAACCGAACATTAGTACTTCATCCTTAATACACGGTTTAACTAATCTCATACCAGAACCAATCTATCAGTACCCAGGCATCAAATACATGTAAGAGTCCTCTCATAAGTGTGCAATATATCATTAGTCAAATATGTCCCTAAAGAGAGTAACAAGAGCCTAGAATCCTTATCCAAGACAGGGCATGTAATCTCTCTATGATCTTGTTACTGCTGCTCAACATAACCAAAAATAACTCAAAAGTTCCAAGGAGACAAATGTCTAAAATAGAACAGAGCAAAGCTCTAAAATACCTGGAGTGAGACTTCCCCAATAAAATCATCATCACATGATTCAGTGAGTAAGAGATGTCCTGAAGCCATCCTCAGCCCTTCCTTGGATAAGGAGTATGCCCTCTTGTTATGTTCCCTATATACATGACTGAAATCCACCTGTGTGAATGAGGACATAAGTATCCTAGTGTTAAGATACCGAGCCTCAAGGTTCACCATGTCAACGGTGGATTCTCCCTTTGCCCAATTTATAATCACCGAGGAGTCACCAAAGATATGTAAGTAAGGAAACCCAATATCTTTGGCAATGTATAATGATGCCCAAAGTGCTAATAGCTAAGCTCTAGTGTTAGTAATACTTCCACATCCTAATTTTATAGCAAAAAAATGATGTTCATTTAACTAAATACTTATACCCGCTCCTCCAATAGATTCAGCTGCAGCTCCATCGAAAAAAACCATTGGAAATTTCATTACTGGAGGATCTCCAATGTTTCAAAATTTGGGACTTATTACCTAAGGGACCTGGTGTGATGAAACCTCTAGCATGATTTGATGATATATACTGCTATGTTAGGTTCTATATTTTCAAAAATATATCTGTTCCTTGCCTTCCAAATATTCTATATGAAAAATAAAGGCAGATACTAGAGACTACCACCCTTCGAGACCCAGCTAATAAGATTTACTAAAAGAGATGAAGTAGACTAATGCAGGTGAACATCAAAGTGTCTTCTAAGACCATGAATCACCTTCTCCATGAAGGAGAAGCCAACAAAGAGGTGTTCTACTGTTTCTGCCTCAAATTTGCAGAGGCTGCACCTATTGGGACCACACCATCCCCTCTTACACAGTATGTCCGATGTATTAATTTTCAAATTACAAGTCAACCAAATAAATCATTTCAATTTTTGAGGAATGTTTAAATTCCAAACGTTCAAGAGAAAATTATCATCCATTACCGTCAGTTCTTCAGAGACCATAAGTTCATATGCCCTCCTTGCTGTCACCTTACTCGATTTTTCGTCAAACATCCATAGCAGTGCATCTTCAGAGTTCCCAATCCTTATTCCACCATGTGACATGCCTTTAACATAAGTACTCCATTGCACAACCCAGTCACCCCCCAAGTTCAGATTTGAAACAGTATACGAACAGTTAAAATCATGTCCATAAACCTCCATATTTTGTGCCTAGGCTAGTTTGGTTATTCCCAGGTCAGCAAGGTAATCTCTTAGACCCTTGGATATGAGATATTGTGTATTAAGACAAGCTATAGGTTCCACTCCCAGCCGAATATTTAATCCATTTCCCACCTTCCAGCCCAGCTGACCAGTAATCAAAGACACTATCTTGATAAATCCATTCCAAAAGTATGAAGATCCAGAAACATTGAAATTCTGAGCTCTGATTCATTCCTCTAAGGGCCTATTCTCGATATATTTATGTGCAATGATCCTACTCCAAATACCATTTCCCATAAGTAGTTGCCACATGATTTTCAATCTCAGTGATATTCCAAACCATTCAAGGTTCTTTATGTCCCATCCACCATATTCAATCAGGGAAAATATAGTTTCCCAACACACCAGGTGAATTTTTTGATGGTCTTTTGTGCTTCCCCACAAGAAAGAGAATATAGCTCTCCTTAGTAAATTCAATATAGATTTAGGGAATCTTTCTAGGGAAAACCAATATACTACTCATCCAGTGAGTACTGCTTTTATAAGTACAACTCTTCCCCCAAGAGAGAGCAACCTATAGGTCCAGTTCTTGATCTTGTTTTCAAATAATTCCACCATCCATCTCCAGTCGGAGGTACGATACCCTAGATGTTTAAGGCAGTATCCCAAGTACTTAAAGCCGGATGTGATTGGTTCCATGCTGTAGGGAAGAATCTAAGAAATTTGGCTTCTTGTATCAGCATCAACATTCTGATAGAGAAATGATGACTTTTCCAATCTAACAGTCATACCCGTGGCCGAGTAGAAAAAATCCAGTGCATCTTTATAAGCTCTCTATTCGCTGATAGTACCAATACCAAATAAAATAACATCATCTACAAATAGCAGGTGTGTTATTGACAGATTAGTTGAGTACCGAAAACCTTTTATGTGGCCAAGTTCTGCTGGGCATCCATAATAATTCTGCTGAGACTCTCAATAATCAAGATAAATAACAAAGGGGACAAGGGGAAGCCTTGACAAATTTTGCTAGATGTTGGGAAAAAGTCCGAGGGAGTCCCATTGACTAAGACTGTAAAACAAGCACTAGATACACAACCCATGATCCAATTCACACCTAACATGGGGATGCCAATCTGAATACAAAGAAGTCTTAGAAAAGTCCAGTTCACCCTATGAAAAGATTTGACCAGGTTAAGTTTAAATACCAGTACATTTGAATTCTTATATTTTATAGAGTGTAATACTTCCTGGGTTATGCTAATAGGTTCAGTAATCTTCCTATCCTTAAGAAAGCCAAATTGTTGTGCAGATATAGACCTATTCAAGAGAGGCTTCAGTCGAAGAGCTGCAATCTTAGGGATGACCTTGTAAACAAGGTTACATAAGGATATAGGATGAAAGTCAACAAAGGTGGAGGGATTCTCACACTTTGGTATCAGAGTCAAAAAAGTAGAGTTTAGTGCCCCAGTAATTTTCCCTTGGGTCGTAGACTACTCAACAGCCATGACTAGTTCCTCGCCAATAAGCCTCAAAAAAATCCAGGAAGAACTCAACCGGCTATACATTAGGGACAAGGATTTTATATTTCTTAAACCCTTTAAGAACAACTTCAACTTCCTAGATCGAAATGGGATTAAGGAAGCATTCAATATCCTCTTCCATTGTCATAGTCGAGAATAGTCTGATCACCTTTAATTGGTCAACACTATTCATTTTCTTATCATCTTCAAAAAGGTCACTGAAATGTTGTTTCCCAAGCATCTTAAGAGATGCATACTCAGATACTGCTCCACCTTCCTTATCATTAAGAGACTAGATTACTTTTGAATTTCTCCTAGTAGAAGCATAAGAATGGAAAATTTTTGTATTTACATCCCCTTAATTAATCCACTGCACTCTACTCTTAAATTTCTGTGTAGTAATCTCATGAGCCTGGTATTTTCCCTTCCTAACTTGAAGGAATTTCAATTTATCCACATTTGAGGCTATCAAGAGGCTCGAATCCTAAGTAATATGTTCGATATTTCTTCATTAATTTCTAAGATCTGAAACTTCCTTTCATAATTTTTCTTTCTTTCCCATTCTTTAACCATGCCTTTGAGTCTATGTAACTTAAAAGTGAGGGCATCCATATGGATATAATCATCCAAGGCCAGAGGATCCTTCCACAATGAAGTCACTAGAGGTGTAAAATCATCCTCCATGAGCCAGGCCCTATTGAATTTAAAGGGACAACTCTGAGTAACAAGCCTTAGGACCCATTCTAGGCATATAGGGTTGTGTTCTGAGACATCAGAAGGTGTATCCCAAGATCTATAGAATACAAGGCTAGGCAGAATTGATTCAGATAGAAGAAACCGATCTAGCTTTTTACTTATGCTTGCATCCCCAATATGCCCATTCCTCTAAGTAGGGCTAGGAAATTTCATAGAGAGATCAACCAGGTTGTTGCTGGAAATGAGATGGGAGAAATAAGGTGCTAAGGGTTCAATCATTTCTTTGAAACCCTAGACATCAGAATTGGAGATGGTGAAGTTAAGATCCCCAATCAAGAGTAAATTTGGGAAGCTTAGTAATCCACCCGCGAAGATGTTATCCCAAAAATTACTTCTTTGGGTATACGACACATAGAGTTTATGATAGTGAGGACCTTAGATAACCCCTTAATGTTAGCTTTAAGGATGATTCCATCCAAGGATGAGAAAGCTTTGCAGCGAACCAGGAGCAGGTTCCAGCCTATAAGAAGCCCCCCTAAAAGGCCTGATGCATCTAAGGCACAAAATTCCCATCATGGTTTTAATTTAGAAAACAAAAGAAGAGACTGAGAATAACTGCACATAGTCTCTTGAAGTAGAATCATATCCATATTTAATTCATAGAACATTCTACCAAGGGATCCTTGTTTGGTAAGCTCCCTAAACCCCCAAATGTTCATGGATAAAATTTTCATGGGGAACCTAACTCTGCAGGTGTTCTTACTCTAAGAACCTGTGAGGGGGAGGGAGAGATACGTGGCTATCTGGCTGCATTCTTGAATCTAGTAGAGAGGGGAGTATAGTTCCCTAAATCCCCAAGGGCCTCTGAAGGAGGATTCTTTGACTTTCGAATGGTCACATTTTTAAATCGAATGGAATCCAATGGGATCGTGGAAGGGGAGATAGGATATTTATTAGAGAAGATCAAGAGGGAGGTTAAAAGTGAGGGATACTTGAATGTCGAAGCTTCACAGGGGCTGGAGGATAAGTTATTAACCGGTGAAACAATGATACCTGGTGAGGAAGAGGGGAGAGTTGCAGAAGAATTAGGAGGAGATGCTGAGGATAAAGGGAGGGAGGGATAGTTTTCCATCGTGAAGGGAGGAGGTCCTTCTAAATGTAAACCCTTAGTTTAAGTAAGGGGCTCCAAGGTAGAAGTATCTTTGAGGTTATCCAAAGGTATAAAGTAGGAGTGAAGGGCACACACATCCATATCTTCAATATACATAAATTAACCTTTAGACAGATTTTCAAAAGGAGTCGGTGAAGAAGAAGCATAGATAATATCGGTTGAATCTTCCATAGGCTCAATTGGATGATGAGAGGCTGCAGGAACAGGTGAGGAAATCCCAGGATTAGGATCAAAACCTCGCTTAACTGGTCGGCCAATGCAAATGAGAGTACATGAGTTCTGGAGGTTCCTGGTCTCATGGCAGTAATTGCACCTAAACGACATGTGCAAGTAATCAAGTCTCTGAGAAATAACCCAGTCTCCACAGAAAATATCAATTTCTAGGAGTAATCCTTTTTAAATATCAATTTCGACCAATACCTTTGCCCTCCATTTTTCAAATAACAGATGAAAATATTTTTCAAGGGAGACAAAACGCCCAATCATGTTCGCCAAATCTATAAGGTGTTCTTTATTCCATAGAGGAAAAGGTAACGCTAGAAATAGTACCCAAAGGTGTCGAGTAATCACCCTTTCAGTGAGTGGGTCGAAACCGGAATGCCACTGGTTCAGATCTAAGGTTCCATTCTGGATAGTCCACAAGTTCCTAAGAATCCATGTGGCATCCATCTCTTCTATAAAAATAATCACCAACTAGTTGTTAGCTAGAAGACTGATAGTGGTAACGTAATGTATGATAGGTTTCCAGTTGATGGTCGCCCAATCGACCCATTCCTCCTTTGACAATGAACAATACTCAAGTATTCCTATAAGAGCTTTGTGGCACAAAGTTTCTACTTTATCCATGAATACATCATTACCCAAGACAAATCTAGGTTTAAGGTCGAAAGCCTTAAGTGCTTTGGCTTTCCAGAAAGAAAGGATCTTGTTACGGGACTTTCCCAAGTGAAGATCCCCAATATCGGTAGCTGAGATACCCATGTTACTAGAGGATGACATAGTGGTTCTTTTTTACTAGGGTTAAGAGTAGGTATACCCCCGCATGAGAGGCTGCCAGTAGCAATGAGTAGTAACCTAGAAGAAATATTGGTAACCCATGTTGAGACTAGAGCCCTGTCCCACACCAGGCCAACCCTGAAGGTCCCAGAATAAAACAAAACAACCATACCACACAAACCTAATTGAGACACTAGGAAGATAGTGAAAGCCAATAAACCTAACAGAGAAACCAAAGTTACCTACAACACCAAAAAATCTGATGACAAGAATACCGAACAGTAAATAAAAGAGATAAATTCCCACTTTTTAAACATGGTTGGTACTAACCCTTTGGTTAGAGGGTGAACTCCATGTGGGGTAGACGGCTAACAAAGAACGTAAACCCTTGGAAGAGTATTTACACTAAGCCCTAGACTAGCACAATAAAAAAAATAAACAATAATAGAGTCAAGAAATACCTGGAGTCAGTAGAGAATCTGACCTCGTGATGGTGTCGGATGTCACAGAAGCTCAGTCAACAAGACATGACGACATTCTCCATCAAAACTGGTGTCATAAGAAAAATAATGATGAAAAGTGTCAATAAGTCTCCTACTTGCATTCCGAAGATACCCGTTCCATCTGTCTTCTTGAAAGGGCGATTTGGTACAATGCAATTTCTGGGTCAACTTGCATGCATGGTGAAATCAGTCCCAAAAGGTGGTTAAATACAATAATCATGAAATTATCAACGCATTCCACAGGTTCACGGAGTCCCACTATAATCACAGGTACCATACACTAGATACAGGCTGGTATACAAAATGCAAGGATCAAGGGAATCAGTTGTATGGATCAAGCTGATCGCCATGAAGATCGACACCCACTGTAAACCCTAGCCATCTTCTAAAAAACCCTAACCCACCCATATTACTAGGATAATGTGGGAGGGTATTACTTACCATAGGGTACAAGAAATGATGCCATAACCTTAAACTCGTATAAGCCCCCTCACCTGCTACAAGAAAAATTCATGAAAAGTGAAATGTTGTAAATATTGACTATAGATAAAACATGATTCTCACCTTGCAAGGAATGCAGCGAATACTTTGTTTGAAACCAAAAAATAGAGGAAGTACAATACAATAACTTCTTGTGTAGGTAGAGCACTGGATTAACGGACCATTGAACAAAACCAGATCCTCCATCAAAGTCAACTTTAATCCTTAACTTAGAGCAGAGCTCAATGAGATTGAGGGCATGAATGATTAATGGGAGAAAACTCCAAAAAATGTGTTTTTACCTTTTTGCATGTTACCTCGAGTTCCTAATTAAGTACTCACATAGCTGAGTTGTAAACATTTAAGAGTAGTAATTTCTCCGTACCAGTAATCCATGGACTTTGAACTTCGGTAGCTATGAATCCAGAGGATTTAACACTACATGATACACATGGACTATCGCATGCCATAATACCTTTACCACCTGGAGCTAGGGATATGATAAATGATGAATCATACTTTTTCCTGACACCCTTGCATTGTGTTGTAGTCCATGTTATCACGTGGCTAGGTAGATTCGAAACCTTGAAGAAGTTTAAATTCCTTAGTATCAATGTATTGTTAGTCGATAGTGCTACCTAATTGCAATGTTGACTAAGGTTCGCGGGTTAGGTGTGAGCCAAAATCACATGATGAATTGTACCTATGTATCATGAGGGAAGACTTGTGTCATATTCTGAGTATAACCACATGGGTTTGAATCTTTTAATTTTAGTTTGTTACATAAGAAAATAATTCAAATATGAGCTTAGCTAGTTAAATGAACAAACCACCAAATCGATTAGTGGGGATGTCCATAGAATCCTAACTTCACATGCAGATGCAATAAAAGGGTTAGAAACTAAGCTAAGTAAGGTAATACTCTTATCTTGAATTAAAAACCTTCTTAGTTAGTCTTAAATTGCTAGTTGAAACCAGAAGCTGCAAAGAATAGTTTGTTTCTGGAAGTTCAAGAGTTAGTTTCTAGCAGATAATTACTTAGGGAAAAAAAGAGCATTCTCATATAAATGTTTCAAATATATTGTATTATGGAGTAGATAAATTACACTCTCCATCTCCCTTCCTTTATCGCCTTTTATCCACCATCTACCTCCCTTCATTACTACCCTTATCCCTTCATTGAATACTTGACTCTCTTTACATTTTTCATCTATCCCCCCCCCCACTTGAGACATGAGCCAAGTCTCCTCTAACCATCAATATAATATTATATATTTAATGTTGGGGTACATGTTAATGAAACATTGATTTATTTTACTCCATAAGGATCTACCATCTGATTTCATCATCAATTCAACATAATTCCCAAGAATATAAAGTTTATTATCTTACTAATATATGTCAACATAAATTGTGACATTATAATTTACTTCAGCAATATGTCAAACATAATAAATTTCTTTGACGACACTTCAGACATCATAATTTATTCATTATTATTATTTATTTATTTAGTATCTTTCAGCATCAAATATTTAATTGCAATTAATACTAAATTAATTATAAAATATGGCGTTTTAGAAATCTAATATCTAATGCATTAATGCCATATTTTGATAGTGTATTATATATTTCATACAACATAAGTAGACAATCTATGTAAGCATAGAGAATGCTTAAATACCTCGTGTAGGTATACCAATAGTACTCAACCACACATCACACATAATCACACAAATTACTATATGTTGACACATACTTAATGTGAATTTGAAATTCCTAACAACTTCCTAACTTAAATCCTAATCAATTATGAAAACAACACATTGTTCTTAGTTACCATTTAGTAGTTCAACAAGTTTTTAAACACACAAATATAATTACTAAAATTTCTCTTCATAACTTCAATGGCACTCCTATCTACCTATTTCCTTGTATATAATTCACAACTAACTTCTACACCTTATCCTTCCTCTGCTGGACTACCCTGAAGTGTGAATTACATGACCTAACTCCAGTTAGAACCTGTAAGTAGAAGTGTCAACTACATCTACTAGGATTCCCCAACAAGAACCCACTAGTCATCATCACACACTTTGTGTAGCGTGCCATAGCACATCCCTCCCATGACTCTAGGTTTGGGGGATAAATGGTGGGTAATTCCTCCACCCTCCTAATGGAACAAGGGACTATGCCTACATTGACATAATGTCTATGTTGTGATTGTCATATTCAGGTTTTCCATCAAATAACCAATTTGGGTAGTTTGGTTTTCCCGAAACCCCGCACCTTCCCACACATCATGAGAATAAACCAATAATCATACACAACAATAATGATTCTTTCACATAACATATCTCTTTTGGAAATCACTATCACGGTACTTTCATTTTATAGGGCTCAACTATCCCTCAGCTCTTCTAAACTTGTTGATTAGTCTCATAAAAAAATGTCATGCAATCATCGACATATATATACATATTTTTTTAATACCAACAACAATGTAATCATTTCTACCATGCATATTCCATCATAATCATTTACATGACACATAACTTTAAATAGGTTTCCATGTACCTTCATCTATAAAATTTTCATGATAGAGGCATAATCAAAACATGAACATAATTCATAATATTAACATCACATACATATATATAATTTCCACAAAATTATAGATCCATATGTCCATAGTGTCATCAACTAATGAAGTTCCATAATAATAAGAAAATACAAACAGGTAATGATAGTTTAAGTAATAAGGTCAAAATGGGGCATTACATTTACATTGTGTATAATTCAACAATAAAAAGCATTGGAATCAAATTAAAAATCTATTTAAAATAATGCAATGATCAATTAATAGAAGATTTAGATCTCCATTTTAGACAAAAATGAATAGTGGAGAATAAAGATTTGTACTATTGATTTGTTAAGGAGAATGAATCTATGAAATAATTCCATGTATCTACAACATATGATGGATTATCACACCGTTAAAATAATATTAGGAGAATCAGTTAAATACAAAGCATCTTCCAAAAAATCTCATAGAGAATTGATACAACATTTACACAACATACAAAGAAAAATTATCACACAAGAACATAATATTTATCCTCGTAACCCAAATGAGAAAACCATGTTTGAATGGTTGGTTACTTTTTCATCTTAGTAATATCCAATTATAATGAAAGTTGTGTCTCTTATGCATCCTCCTTTCTTGGACAACAAAATCAAAATTCCTTTGATATTCAAGTTACAAGAAGATAAAGGATAGCTAGAATGGGTGATGGGAAAACAAAGATAGTGACTCTTCATTTCCCATTATTCATTTTTTTATCATGTTTTAATTTTCTCTTCATTTAATTCTTTTATTTATTCTCTATTATATTTTATTTCTTGAATTGTCTCTAGTTTCTTTTATGTAACGTTCATTGATGGCCAAATTTCGCTTAAAGGTACTAAGTCTTATAACTTTCATTAACTTGTGTTCAAATCCATTTTAGATCACACCTTCCCATTGAGATGATTTTTGGTCTCTAGAAGATTAGTTGAAACTAATATGGATCAACGTGCATTCTATTTACTTCTCTAAAACATGTCTCTAGATCTACCTCCTCTCTATACCTCTAACTCTGGCTCTAGCTGTAGTTGCAGCTCTAGTTTTGATATGGATCCATCTCTAGTTCCTAACTTGTTTATTTCCATCGTGCATATGTATACTCACTGAATCCAATGCTTATTATTCTTCATATATGTACTTTCAATCAAAATTCATTACCATATTCAACATGTAAGTCTTTTTAATTCTTAGAATTCAAAACAATTCATCTTAGCAATCAGTGGAAGACAAATCAAATTTTGTTCTTGTCTTATAAAGTTTGATTCCAACAATCTATTCCATCATGAAAAAACTCATGAAATAAGGTGTGGTCTGCCTTTTTTTTGCTAGAATAAATTCCTTCTCAACATGGAAACGGTTCTCTATTTTGAGATTCAAACTCTACAATCATTAGATTTTGTAGTTATTTAATCATAATTCATCCATTCCTCTACTTAACAAAATACATGTATATCTCTTTTCAATCAATATGTAATTGCACTCTTATACTTTATAAAATCATAGAAAATTAATAAAATGCATTGACTGCAATATTACATGTCCTTCAATGATAGTTGTTGGAGACTTTGAACGTTGAGTTCATGCTCTACCTATTGTACCATTTACACCCAACTTAGGTAATTTTTAAGCTATATATTTATAATTACATTAGATTATATCAAAAGTGGATTCAAATGGTCTCCTTTTCTTCCATTCTTCTTTATTTCCAATGGTCAAAGGTTCTCTTTGTTCATGCCACTGTAATTCTTCTACCCATTCCATCTTTAGTGAATTTAAAGGAATCCCAATATATATACATCATACAATATTTATGCCTAGGGAAATTATATTAGTGAAATTTCTACATTGAAGTGTTGTAGTTATTAATAATAATTAATATAGATGATATATTTACCACCTAGTTGCTCCAACTGTTTGCTCATTTGTACGATAGTCACATTTTTATAAGATAATTTTCAATCAAATTGCAATGAAGGAAACATCAACCGATGCATGAGATCCTCTTCTCTCTCCTACCTCCACTAAACAACTTCTTGCTTCATTGGTGAGGTTTAGCTCTTGTGATACTAAAATCCATGGACACTTTATACTCCTTGGGATACCAAGGTGGGAATATACTCATCACCTTTTGACTTTACTCTCTTCTCTCTTCGCTTGGTTGTATGGTTATTGGAGTAAGTCTCTTGCTAAATTCCCCAACACCTTTCTTCCCAATGTCCAATTAGCTTGTAGTGGTGGAAACAAATGTTGGTATTTCTATATGGGCTACTTGACATACTAATTTTGTCTCTATGCCTATGGACTCACTATTAGTTTTTGGTTCAATCTTCTTTTAATTCCTCCTCTAAAAAAACTATTGCTTGTGGCATGTGGCTTGCTCCTCCCAACAATATTCCACACAATATCCTTTCTTTCCACATAATTAACATAACTTTAAGTACCAATATTTAGAAGTAACGCTATATTATTTCTTCTTGTAGCAGTAAAAAATAAGGGATTGCATACCTAATACATACTTCTTAGTCTTCTTAAATTCTTGTTTTTCTTAATCATTCCACTTGTTCTAAGTTTTGGAACATGTTGAGTATTTGTACTTTCCTTGTTGCTACCCTTATCACTAGTACAAAATTGGTGATAAGTGACTAAAAACAAGTGATAAATGATTAAATTTGGTTGCCTAACCACTGGTCATAAATTACCAGTCACTTATCACCCAACCAAATTGGTCATTTATCACTTGGTCATAAATTGCTTGAGTTTATTCATGCATTAGACATATATTTAGTCATTTATTTGGTCATTAATTAATGTTATTTGGTCATTAGTTGTTTCTATTTGTCCATTTATTTGGTCATTTATTTGGCTATTAATTATCATTGTTTGATAGTACATTTAGTTTTTTTATTTAATCACTGATTGTTGTTAACTAGTTATTTATTTAGCCATTGATTGGTGTTAACTAGTCATTTATTTAGTCATTTGTTGTTGTTAACTGGTCATTTAATTAGTCATTTATTTTTGTAGACAGGGAATGGAGAAATAAAACCATGACATCCTTCCTGTAAGGCAGGTGATCTTCGATTGAGCTAGCACCTTTAAATATAATCAAAGTTCACACTAAAAATATATCACAAAGTCTTAGAAACATTAACACACTACAATTCCAATGTAACATAAAACATATCATAGACTCTTAAGAACATTAACACACTATCACAAAGGGTATCTTTAAACTAGGGTGTGTAAATTTGTTTCCCTAATCCTTCTAAACATTTCTTTTGAAATTCTTCATTGAGCTTTGATTGATTATATTACCCCCTATTTTGCTTGGGTGTCTATTTGTAATTTTCCTCACAAACTTGATGGGGGTGACATGTTGATAAATTTCCTTATATGAAAGGAAGTTTTCACTCCTCCAAGATTTTTAAAAATATGGATGAATCCTTAAAGGATCCATACTATTAATAGATTACAATTCAATGGAAGATATAGATATTTACAGCTAGTGAGTTCTCTAGTTTACTAGGTGGTAAAGGAGATAAGAAAAATATCTGGGTCAATGTGGATATATCCTATCCAGTTAAGATGAAAAAGATAAAGATAAAAATAGAGCATTTCATTTACATCTACAAAGAAAAAATAAAAAAGACGTAACCTTGAAGCGGGTGGATTAATTACTATGAAATATTGGTGTAAGAAGAACATGTAATTCCCATTATATGTTCATGTGATTAATGGATAGGTCCATCATGCCCTCCAATATCTAGTATTTCATCTTGATAACAAAATTCTGGTCATAATAGCACATGGTTTGGGAATCTGAACCCAAACAATATTTACGATAGTAATATTGGAGGAAAAAAATGTGCATGTTTCTTTAAAGCCTCATAATTTACATTAGCTCTTAGCAATTTATCTCAAAGCGGAGAAGGTAGATAACTGATGAGTCATTTTTTAAACTTGAGAATTTGTTCATTCATAAGTATCACAAAGATATTGAATCAACAAATAAATCCAAACACGAATACCATGGACTATTTCAAAATAATGTGAAAGTTGCAGGAATGACTATATTAGTAGGGCTAAAGGCTAAATAAGAAACCTAAGTGAATACCATTCTCAATTGGGAATTTTAGAAAGTTGTTGAACTAATAAGAACATTCATAACTAGGAAAAAATTTATCAGAAATGAAATGAAATTATAATAGTGTTGACCAATAACCAAATAGGTCAAACAAACTACAAAGTACAACATCTTAAAATAATAAAATGGAATTGCAAAAGTTATCTCCCAATAGCAAAATAGAAAAACTAGAGCTAACAGAACAACAGAAAGGTCCACTTGGCATAAAATCAACTAAAAAAATATATAAATAACTTCCAAAGGAGTACATGTGGCTATATTTCCACCCTACCCCCCACAATTACTAGCCTCACATATACATGCTTCAATGTATAGTTATTGATAGAAATATCTATCTCTTTGTGAAGAGCACCATGTGGAAGGTCCTCTTGCAAAATTCCATTCATTGATGGAGTCAAATAATGTCCTAAAATTAATGATTTTGTAAAGTGGATAGACATTGAATTTGATATTACTAAAAATATTGCTATAAATCTAAAACATGTTTTTGGCAAGAGAGATTTTTTTCCTTCATCTGCACATCGGTCTCCCATAGTTTATTGAGGTTTTGGTCAAAGCACATAATTCACCAACTTGTTATGACTCCAACCATGATCTATTTTCTTATTTCTCCTTGTTTTTGAATCCTATAAAAATAACCAGTCACCATTAATACATCCCTTCTTCCAGATGCAATCAAAAATGTTTTTGGCCGCAAAGATACCTCTAAAATCAAGTGTGATTCATTGAATCCTTCATTTACTCTCTTTACATGAGGTTCTACTACCTGATAAATATAGCTAAAATGTACAAAAAATATGCAAGGAATGGCAGGTGAATATGTAACTAATTATAGTGTTGATACTATGATACAATATAGTATGTTAACATATGCCAACATATGAAATGAAAAATGAAGTAGATATATGAAATAAATCTATACTCGCCATAAATTAAACTCATTAAGCATATAAACACTTGATAATTGCATCTAAAGAAATCATTCCTGATATCCATATTTGAATAATATATGGTTAAAAAACCTCATTTCTTAAACCATGAAACTCTGCACTAATAGGAGAGTTAGATTCATCTTTGAAACTATGCCAATACCAAATCAATAACTTTATGGAATTCCTTCATGTCTTCATATTTGGTTCAAAGTATGCCTTGTCGATATTTTCAATACCCCTTGCACGATGGATCTATCACATCTTTAGTATTAGATTATAACACTAGGATTTCAAATATGCTTTTGAACAAATGCATTGTTTCGTTTAGTGAAGAACTTTCTAATTCCATGACCAACAAATTGTTGGGAAACAATGATACTAGAATTCATCTGCATGGTAATCTATAATTTCACTAAGTTTTTTAACTCCACTCTCCCTTCACAAATAAATTCTTCTATGTATTGTCATGATATCCATTCTTACCACACTTTTTGAAGTCTCACTTCCCTATGCTATGGGACTCTTAATCTTGGTAAACTACCATAATTTTCAACAATTACTCACATTCTTTCACTAATGTTAAATCTACTCTATGACAATGCTTGAAAATATTTTTGTATCACTTGTATGCCTATTCTTCAAGAAGTTTGTGGATCCATAAATTGTATCCTGGAGGCATCAATCTCATTTAGATACGTGATCCGTAAAGTGACTGTTTTTGTATTCCCAACCCAGTTTGAAGTTTGGATTTTCACATGAAGTTTAATTCCCAAACCCTATACATGTAAAATCACATTACATACATGAAAACTGATTTTTTCTTGAAAGACATGGAAATTTTCAACTTTTAAACAACTCATAAATTTATGATAGAGACACTTTCAAACTCAAAATTTTTATGAAATCCACACACACATAAACTTGAATTAGTTATTTTTGACCAAATTGGTCCAAGATAAAATCCTGAAGGGTAAACCTATTCAAATAGAGAATTTTTATTTTTCTAAGGAAAATTACAAAATGATAACAATAGTACTTATCTCAGGTTTTCATATTTAAAAGAATTCAAAATTCAACAAAATTTCATACTTTGACTAAGTGGTTTGGCCCACACATTCCAATTTTAAATGTTGTTGTATGACCTTAAAAACCGTACCTAAAGCAGATTCTATGGTCCTCGATTTCTGTGCACACTTTATTAATCTATTTATGTGTCAATAATCGTTGTTGTACAGTACAAAATTGATGCTATATGGACTGTGTATTTCTACCTCAAAATATGTGTTGTATGACCGACAATAAATGTTGTACGACCTACCTCACTTTTTGTGCCAAGTACATAAAAATTTAGCATGGGAATTTGTTCCCTCCTATTGTATGATTTTCCAAGAAAAGTGTTCCCTTCCTCTTTGTTTTAGCCTGTAACTCGGTGATTAAAAATTTCCCAAGGGTTTCACTTATTCTCTGTATTCTTCTCGAATAATCTTATTTTTCTCTTGTTCTTCAAATCCTGTGAGTAATAATGAATGAGAATGAAATGCAATTTCCCTAGTTTTGTTTGAGGTAACCACCTCCATCAAATCAATGGTTATGATTAAAAATTAACTTTTAAGATCTAGAGCCAACATTAATTGCTCAACTTTTCTCCTTGAATGATTTTAATTCACCACACTTAAATATTAATGAGCAATTAAATGCTTCACTCTATTTAGTTTAGCAAAGCTTAGGATCCTCATTCCTGAATGAATTCACTACGAAAGAAGTTTGTATGAGAGAGAAGCAATTTAGTGTGCACTGATAAAACATTCATGGTGAAAATTAAACAACCATGAGAAAAAATTGGTCAGCATAACATTACATTGATTATCATTAACATCTCTATAATATAATGATGATATAATAGGGAGAATTTGAATACACTAGGTAGGATTCGAATTCACCAACTTGGACCGACTCTAGTGCTAACTCAATGTGATAAAATCACCACTGAGAGCTCACTAATTTAACTTAGGAAAAATACATTAGGTCACAGTCAGTTAACTGAACAAGGTAGTTAGGAAAAGGCTCATGACCACCTTGAATCATGGAAAATTGACGCTAGACCAATTTGAGATGAACTAACATATGCCTTTCTGACTATAACTCAACACAAACTAGGGTGAACTGATGATGAACTCCCATGAATCAACGTGGGATCCTAAATTATAGATATTTTCCTCTAGATATCCTAAAATTATGCAAACTAGTGCATCAAGTGTTACGTGGGACCTAGATGAGTCCCCCACGACACTAGTGATATGGCAATAAACTCCTATCCTAGGAAATGACAATTAGACTATGGTGATGAAAAGGAGGATTATTAATTAATCCTAAAAACACCCCGTAATCCTAATATGGACAACCTGGTATATGGAAACTAACAACAAAATTCACCCATACAATCTAATGCAAAAATAACTACTCATCAAATCAAGGAAATGGGGAAAACCTCATGGGAAACACGCCCACCCCCCCTCAAAATGAACAATGGAACCAAGGTCAAGCTTTCAAACCAAGATATTTCCTCTTGAGTAAAAAACTTGTGAAAAAATTATGCATTCCACATCTCTATGAAGAAGTGATGCAATAAGATGGTCCTTGTGTGCACTAGTTCCCTGGTACAACGCATGTGAACCTCTCCACATTCTTCCAATCTAATGAAAAATAGGAGAAGAAATGTTGTTGTTTTTGTAGCCAATATTGCATATTTAGAACCTCTTTGACAGTATGGAAGATACGCACTTGGGATTTCATCCCCTCAGGCCTTGCATGATCACATATAATGGATTCCTTAGCTTGCATGTCAAGAGAGAATCAATGTACCCCTTATACATTTCTATGTAAGTTTTTCCTTTTGCTTTGTCATGTATAAATTTACTTTTATCTCTTATATCTGGAGGAAGAGTGACATGATCCAATGCCTCATTGTTCTTTAGTGAGTAGAGTTGTTGATCATACCTCATCATCATGTAGCATCTCTCTAGAATTTTGTAGCACCTCTCTGAGAGAAGTTGATTTGTTTGACATAGTACAAGGCTCTCATTTTGAAAATGAGTTCTTGTTCTCTTGTTATCATATGACTCTCCAATCATGTTTCCAGCAACCTTAATAACCTTTTGAGCCCATTTAGGCCGAGGATTGGGAGTAAGGACTGGATTTGGGTCTAGATCTAACTGAAATTCATATTCAATTCCAAAAATGTATTCAACTTGGTCCTCTACTTTATATTATGAATATGAAACATTATCATATGGAAAATGTTTAAGTAGAATGGATTTACCTTCCCTTTCAAAAGGCAGTTGAGCTTGCATTTGATTTGAGTATGGAAGAGAGTGCAAGAATTCATATTCCTTGGAGGCATGGTTTGCAACACCTTTCACTACCATCTTCCCAATTGAGATATCTGAGATCTCCACTGAGTCTAGATCAAATATAACTCGCTTTAGTGAGCCTATATGAGTAATATGATATATATACAACAAATTTGTTGCTAAGGAGGGAACATAGAGGATATTCTTGAACACTACATGCTCTAATTTGATTGAACTCTTCCCTTTAGCTTGGATTTGAGTTCCATATCACATGTGAATACTTGGACCATCAGTAACTATTAATGAAGAGAATAATTCTTTGTATGCAACCATGTGATTGGAGGCTCTTGAATCAATAAAAAAGGCATGATATTTTGAAAATACATCCTTCATTTCATGGAATCTCTCATGATATTTAATTTTGTCTCCAGAGTCGGCCTTTATTGTGCCTTTATGGAGGGAAATATTTTTTTGTTCAAGTAGTCTTGACATCTGATCTATGGTATTCTTCATACAACCTTTCTCTGTATGGTTTCCTTTCTTACAGTAGGAGAACTTTCCCTTGTCAAACCTCTGATGTTTTTCCTTCTTAGAGCCCGAGGCTTCATCTAATGGATCAAACTCTTCCTTTGGATCAAATTTAGTGTTCCTCTTATCTTTGTGTTTCTGATTCCCCTTTGCTTGCACATTCTTAGTCTCTCCAACTAAGAGATATTGATTCTTGGAGGCTTTGAGAGCTCCCATCTGTATCAACTTACCTTGTTTCTGAATAAATGATTCTATGAAGGCATAAAGGGATGACATTCACCAATCAAGATTTCTCAGTCTCTCAGAGTGAAAGGTGGATATGAACACCGAGAATTTTGGGGCAAGTTTTCTAAGAATTAAGAGCACCATTTTATCATCCTTCTTATCAATCCCACACTACTTGAACTGCATGACAAGGGATTTGAATTTAGAGAAGAATTGTTTGATAGTTTCAAAGTTTTTGGGTTGTAGTGTAATCAGTTCATTCTCCAGAATATGGCCTCTCAGCTCATCCTTATTTCCAAACAGAGATTCGATCTTCTCCCATACTTCCTTTGGATTTTTCAATCCATCAAGAGGGAAGAGTAACTCCCTGGAGAGGTGTATGCACATGAATCCAAATGCCTCATCCATCTTGTTCAAATACTTGGACTTCTCAAGAGGCTCCTGGGGTTCAAAATCCCTTCCCATGGTGACCTTGTAGAAATATTTATTTTGCAACACTATATGTATATAATCCCTCCAATCATGATAGTTGAAGGGTGTGAGGATCATGGGAGTCAAGGAAATTGAATTCTCCATCTTGCAGATTCAAGGAACATTTAATTCTTCATAAATATTCAATTTACCTACAAAACACTTCAATTTGATTTAAAACCAATTCAAACACTCTCCACTTCAACATGTTCACTTTTTCTGCATGCGTAACACCTCGATAGACTTCTCTAGAAAAATAAAGAGGGATCAAGGAAAGAATGCTAGGAATTATGTGGAACCTAATTGATTCTGGTGCATCAATGGAAAATTTTGAAGTTTGAAGTTGGCCTAAATACCTACTCTGATACCATGTAATCTTTATCGTTACAACAAAACCTATAGATGTTGATGAACATATGAAACCAAGCAATTTTTGGTGTAACATAAAACCTTACAAACCCACTTTTTATAATGTAATAAATTAAAATTAAAATTATAACACTCAAACCACTTTATAAAGTAACTTTATAAAAATAAAGTGTATCTCACTTTATAATGTACTAGGAACAACCTTTTAATGTCCTTATCCACCCCAAGGCATCAAAAGGTGAACACCATTTCCTTGGTACTTTCTCAACACTCCCTCTTACCAAGGAAAGTATTTTCACCGCCCCCAACTTATCTTTAAAGTGAAGATGCTTTCGTTTCCCCAAATACTTTGTTAGGATGATAGACACCTACTACTCAGTAAATATGTAATATAGATCCATAGCACGCCTTTTAATATATTCTCTGATGAAGAGATATATGGTCTCTATATGCTTTGTCATGTCATGGAATACTGGATTCTCAAAGAGCCTGATGCGACTTTGATTGTTGTAGTAAATAACTGTAGGACTCAGCTCTTGATAAAATAACTCAACTAATAGATTGCAAAGCCTTAGTTCCTTGAAACTAGCCGAATTGGATTCCATATACTTATCCTATGTAGAAAGGAAAGAAACATAATTTTTCTTTCTACTGAACCATGACACTACTGGATAGCCCAAAATTAAAGTAACAACTGGAAGTGCTCTTCTAGTTTGTTGCACTTCCTTCTAAATATGAATCTGTGAATCCAATTAAACTAACTCCATATAACCTCCTGTAGTCCGAACCATAGTATATTATCCCAGAAATGTACATCAACACATGTTCTGTGGCTATCCAATGCACTCTCCTAGGATCCATCGTGAATTGGTTGAGAATGTTCACCGCAAAACAAAAATATATCCTAGTGTTGACCAGATACATCAATGATCCTATGAGCCGACGATATAATTTAGGATCAACCAACTCTCCCTCATAAGCATGAATCCTCTTATAGTAGGTGATCATGGTTGTGGACATTGGTCTACAACACTCCATTTGAAATCTCTTCAAAACATCAGCTGAATATTTTTGTTTCCCTAGGAAAACATGTCTAGCCTCCTGCCAAACCTCCATGCCCAAATAATATTGCATCAACCCAAGATCAGTCATCTTGAATTCTAAAGCAATATCCTTCTTATAAGCTACAATAATATGCTCCTCCCCTATGATAAAAAAGTCATCAACATATAACAGAAGAATGACAAGATCACGTCCAACCACAACGAAGTACAAGATGGGATCAACCTCACTCTTCTAAAATCTAATTGACAATAAGTAAGATTGTATCCTTTAATACCAAGCTTGAGAATCTTGTTTCAATCCATATAGGGAAATTTTCAGCTTGCATACATGAGAAGCTCTCCCATGAACCTCAAATACCTGTGGTTGGTCTAGACACACCTCCTCTTGTAGAAGACTTTTTAGAAATGCGGTCGTCACATCCATTTGGTGAATCTTCCAAATCATCTCTAAAAATATGGAAATCAATACCCTAATGGAGGAATACCAAGAAACCAACACAAAGGTCTTGCCATAGTCAACTCCCTTTACTTGTGACAACCTTCGCGCCACAAAATGAGCCTTGTACTTTTCAATGCTTCCATATGCAAATTGTTTGGTCTTGTACAACCACTTGTAAGTCACCACTGACTTCCCCTTTGTTCATGGAACTACCTCCCACACATCATTATTCATGATGGAATTGTACTCTTCCATCATGGCATCCCTCCAAACCTTATGTGGAGTTTCCTCCTCAAACTTAGAAGGACCTAACTCTCTTAGACTGGTCACCACCACCATATAACTACAAAATATCTCTACCTCTTTACTCTCTCTGGCCTCGCTCTTGATTGGCCCCACAGACTCCTCAAAATTTTTCACAAGTTCTTAATCCAACCCGAATTTCTCCTCCTAGAAGTAGCTTCCTGTGGTAGGCCCTCCTCCTAAACCTCCACATCTAGTGATTGTCTACCAGAAGAAGTAATTGTTGTGTGGGATCATAGTCCTGGTGAACCGTAACCAAGTGAACTTGAATAACGTGAAGGTGTAGCCAATGAACCTGTAATTTGAGAACATGTCCCTGTACTAAAAGTCCCTGTAGAATGAGTCCCTAAACTTGAAGATCCTAAAACCTATGGACTAGTCAAATATGAGAAATGTGACATTATACCTTGTCTATATTAACTCTTACATGCTATCACCATTGGAGTATTAACATGTTTCTCCTCAATATTTTATTCCCAATACTTTCTAAAGGCCCTCTCCTCCTCAAATATCACCTCCCTCCTCACTACAAATTTCCTCTATGCAGGAAGGTATATGCGGAAGTCCTTATAAGTCTCATCATAACCAACAAATATCCCTTTCTCTATCATGCGCTCCAACTTTGTCCTTTTCTCAGAAGGGACATAAGAATGTGTAAGGAATCAAAATATGTATAAGTGGCCTATCTCAAGCTTATTTCTAGTAAAAATATCCTTAGGATTTTTACACCCCAAGGCATGGTGTGGAATCTTATTATGAACATAAACAATAGTGCTACATGAATCATCCCATAGAAGGAAAGGAAGACTTTAATCATGCAGCATGGCTCTAGATGCTCCTACTATCAGACAGTTCTTCCTTTCAGTAACACCGTTCTGCTATGGAGTATAAGGAATTGTCAACTGTCTCTTTTCCCCCTCTTTTCTACAAAAATCACCAAACTCCTTGGAGGTATATGCACCCCCATTTTATGATCTGTGTACACCAATCCTCCTCCCTGATAGGTTCTCCACAAGATATTTGAACTCTTAGAACCTCTTCAAGACTTCTTCTAACTTCTTATTCTTTAGGAAGTATATCCAAGTCTTACTGGAATAATCGTCAATAAAAGTGGTGTAATACTCAAAACCTATAAAAGAGGAAGGTAAAATGGGACCACACAAATATAAATGTATCAAATTGAGCACTCCTCTATATCTACTATCACTACTCGAAAAAGAAGTCTTGGTGTACTTTCCCAAAGTACACCCTATACACACACCAACTACTCTATGTTGATCTCTAGTAAATATGTAGTCATATACCTCAACATCCTCGAAGGTGAACGATGGATATGGGTTATCCTCCTGTTCCACAGATCTCACAACTCACTGTTGTCCCAAGTGTGTGTAAATGCATGATGACGCTGGAAGAAAAGCTTATACAATTTCTTACCTCTAACTCCAATGGAATAAGAAGTAGACCATCCTTTTGTTTTGGGAAAGACATGCACTTTCCAATATAGAACATATACTCCAAATCCCTTGCCTCAATAGTGGAAACTAAAACAAGGTTCTTCTTCATCCCAAAGACGTACAAGACATCCCTTAGAGTCATGGGCTCCATGGACTCCCTATGAAATTTGATAGTCCCACGCCCAACTTCTCTCACTACAGTATCATCACCCAACACCACCTCCAGGTCCAATCCTATATCATTCATCTCAGTGATCACATCATGTGCACCTGTCATATGGTCCAAAACCCCATTTTCAATATACCACATGGAAGGAGTTGTGGATGCACTCGGTGACTTCCCAACTATCATGGAATGCTCTATCTGGTCCTCCACATTACTGTCGGTGATAGATTCTCTCTCTGTATAACCAGCATTGAGAGAAAAATATCTCTCTATATCGAACAACATACTCATTGATCTTAGCTGCTCATCTTGTCTATTATTTCTTCTTAACATATTATTCATACATTGTCCAACATAGTGTCCAAACTTTCGATAAGAAAATAATTTAATTTTTCTCATATATTTATTTTTCCCGCTAGCCTGTTGATTGGTCCCACCCTTAGGACCCTTCTTGGGTGTCTTATTTTTACCCTTTGCTACTAAATCCATGTTCTCTTAATCATATTTGTTGTGATATGAACTACCCTGTACATACACTCTCTTGGTCTCGACTCTCCTAAATGAATCCGTCCTAGAAATGATCCTAGGTAGGCATATGCTCTTGTGCAACTATGAACTCCAAAAATATATCCCATGGATTCATCATGCAATTCAAAGGTGTACATACAAACTCTAGAATTTTTACTCTCTCCCCTACTGCTCTAGGTTTATCTCGAACATGTGTAATCCTGGTAAGGTATGAGACCATGATTTCTCCCTTATTCATACAAATGCCCTTCAACTTCTCCCTTAACACCATCTTTAAATTTTCATTCAAACTCTCGTATAAGTTTGTTAAATTTGTCCACATCTATTAAGCATGTTGTTTTCCTGATAAATATGGAATCACATGATATTTTATGGAATCGAGAATGATCCTTCTCTCTTTAATATCCTTCTTTTCAAAACAAACTTATCTACAAGGTTTGTAGGAACTATGATCGAATTTGTAGTGGTACTATTAACTATCTTCCATAGTTCATTATCTTGCAGTATCTACACTATTCTAGCATTCCATGGGATAAAACTAATTTCCCAATCCATACTTTCTTCTATCCTAAGTTCGGTATCCATAATGCCCAATCAGTCCAAGAACATTATTTCTTCACAAAACCACTTGTTCTCCCTTCTTCACCAAGTCTAAAATTTCACACTGATTTTTACTTCATCCCTTTACTTTAGCTCTAATACCATGAAAAATTTTGTATTCCCAACCTAGTTTCAAGTTCGTTTTTTGACATGAAGTTTAATCCCTAAACCCCATACCTGTAAAATAACATTACATACATGAAAAATGATTTTTTCTTGAAACACATGGAATTTTTTTTACTTTTAAACAACTTATAAATTTATGACAACCACACTTTCAAACTCAGAAATTTTATGACAACCACACACACATAAACTTGAATCAGTGATTTTTGACCAAATTGGTCTAAGATAAATCCTCGAAGGGAAAGCCTATTCAAAGAGAGAATTTTTATTTTTCTAAGGAAAATTACAAAATGATAATATTAGTACTTATCTCATCTTTTCATCTTGAAAAGCATGCCAAACTTCAACAAGATTCCATACTTTAACTAAGTGATTTGACTTATAGATGCCCTCTTCAAAATTTGTTTGCATGACCTTAAAAATTCTTCCTGAAGTAGCCTCTATGATCCTCGATTTATGTACCCAAAAAAATTGTTGTACAATCTAAAATCCCTATTTACACAACCCCATCTGACAAACACCAGTCAACAAGGGTCCCTCTCTGTCGACACTCAACCCACCACGATCTTGCTGAGCACCAACCCAGAAGGGATTTACCCTGTCAGCAACACCTGCAGAGCGAATGAGGTCTCACCCAAGGTGTTCGAGGGAGATATTTCAGAACCAAGTTTCCACAGAATAAGAGAGAAATATGTGCATCTACCTATTTACTCAACTACGCATGACATGAACATATCCGAGTACTCATTAGCATTCACAGAAACATTAATCATTATTCTTAACTAGATCACATCATTCAATCATAACAGTAGTCCACATGCCACTACGAAAAACCAATCTAACATGATGATATCATTCAAAAAAAGGGAACACTGCATCCTAGATCCATATTATAGATTCAATTGACAGTAATCAATTGTTCATAGAAACCAGTAAACAGTAAAATATAGAAAAACACAGTGATTCAGATCAACTTCCGTCTTGTCATATTACTTCCGCAACAAAAAAGCAGGTTCTTCAAATCAGTTCACAAATCACCAAGTGCTCTCTAATTCTCCTTTTAAAATATATCTAACTATTCTATTTCTACTTCTATTTATAGAGTTGTGCCTTTAGATTCAAGGTCCACTTTGGACGACTTTCTAACCAACTCTTTACTGAATCTACAAAATCATGACCAATATCCACAAAATATGGTCCAAAGTACAAAAAGGTGACATAACATATACAAAATATTTTATTCTCTGCTTTGTACCCCATTCTCCATTTGCGCAGTGTCTTTTGAACTTGCATAGCATTCAGGATGTTGCACAGCTGACTTGTCCTAATACCCCTGCCAACATGCCCCCAACACAATCTTGTAGCTTGCCCTCAAGCCACGTCAATTGGACATGGTGTACTCCTTGGTTTTCAACTTGAGTTCGTCGTACTATTGAGTGATTTCCTTTACTTGCACTTGAATTTTCTCAGGAATGTCCTAAATTCCTAGAAAATCCTGCTTCAATGGATGCTTGACCAGCTTCACGGTCACCTCCTTCTTGCCTTCCTACATGGCCTGTAGTGCTACAACTGCTTTTACTGATAATTGGGCCCCAATATCCTGGAACTCATCTAGATGTTAAGTGTGCTTCCTTTGTTGCTCCTGAGCCTTTTCGACTCGTTGTTGCAACTCCTTTAGCTTTGTGGACCGTGTAATATGAACGATTGGTGGCATTGTTCTTAATGTCATCTTCAGTGTCACCAGCTATCCCTCTGCTTCCTGCAACTTCTTTTTTAGTTTCTCTAATTGTTCTTCTTGGACGACACTTCCCCAAAACTGAGTTGTTGCCTCAGTGATCTTTTTTGCATCCTTCTCCATTGCTTCAAATTTTGTTTTCACCAACGTGCATGCAGGCATTTGCAACTGCCTCTTCTACTTGCACTTGATTGTCGAAAAAATGGGCCTTCTCAACAATGAGTCTATCTGTTTCTTTCTTTAGGTCTGTGATCTCCTCAATAGTCTTTGTTCTCAACTCTGCTTGCGCTCTCGCTAGTGCTTCTATCTCCTATGCTTTGTATTCCATCAACTTCTAAGTTTTCGCGACATAATTCTTCTACCTCTTTTTGCATCACCTCCTCTTTCTCCTATGAGTGCAAGTACCGGTCGCTGATATCCTTTTTTTTGTCTTCCAATTCCTAGTTGGAAACCCGTTGCATATGTACCAATGTCTGAGCAGACATCCTATTGATATCCAGTGCTACATTCTATAGCTGTTGTAGGGAGGCATTCAAGTCCTATTGTCCGACATCAATCACAATCGGGGGAATTTGAACATTCTTGGCCTGCATATCGATGCTTATTTATGCATATTCCTACACAGTCGCACTCTCTGGTGCTCTTTTTGAAACAACATGATATATGGAATCCAATTTAGTTCTTACCTTAGAGAATCCCTCTTGCGGGGATTTCGGTCATCTCCTTTGCTGCCACATCCGTTGCATCTGCAATCGCCTTGATAAGTCGATTTAGTTGAGATTCCATTCCTTGCACGATGCTTCTACTCGCATATTTCTCCATGCACCTCTTTGTTCTAATTTCATTGTGCATGCCCTCTGCTTTTGTATTAGTGGGTGTCTCTTTCAAGGATTCTCCATCAGATTCATGGTGGCTCTGTTGGTCATATTTTCGTACAAGAACTTTAAGTGCGTCTGCTGGTGGCCCCATTGATACTTCTTCGGTGCTGACTGGTTCTTGCCATGCTGCAGGCTAGTCATCAACCATTGTGTTTAACTCTTCAGTGGACAACTTATAAGTCATCGACAACCATTTCTTTTATGGATCACGCCATGCTTGTACATGTATGGTGTGCAGGCCTATTGCGAAACGAGAGATCCTCTGATACTTTGTTGTGGATTCCTCTAATAGTTCAGGAATGTTTTTTGCTGCCTCCTATAGCGCTTCCTAGTAGACCCAGAATTGGATCATGCCATCCTCTTGCCTTGTATATTCCTCAACCTACCACAAATTCTTATAATGTGCACCCTTTCCCACCTTAACTGCTTCAACATCCATACCTTGGTAATTGACCAAGCCACGATTACAATTAAAATTAGTAGACAACTATATGTAAAGGCCTGTTCTGTTGCTTGGACCACCACCGCACCCTTCTCCAACTGGTTCTTCAAGAATACTGACCAGTTCATTTGTACGCCTTTTTCGTGTTGTTCTGCACATGCAATCACCCCTGAGTTTCACTAAATGGGTCGATTCTTACTAACTATCTTGTTTGCTAGAATCCATGCGCCAATATGCACTGCCCGATAGTTAATGATATCAATGCGGTAGGCCCACCCATCATGTTGCAAGTCATATTTATTATCCAACCTTGTTGCTAGCCTCTCATCATTATTTCGGCCTCTAAAGTATTGCAAGGGGTTTGACCCATCCTTTGGTAGCCCCATGATTTCTGAGATGAGATCAACCGTGATTGTGACTGGGGTATCTAGCCACAACATTTTGCCATGGAAACTAGCCAAAATTTACTTGACGTGGGAATTTTCCTCATTCAGTCACCCAAAGTGTAGCATGTTGATTAAACCCAACAATCCAGCTTTATCTAGCCCATTCACCCAATCCTGCGGGATACGCGTTATTGGCATGCCTTTGACTGTGGGAAATGACACATACGGCTCATTTTCTACATCCTCCAATGTGAAAAATTGATGGTCATCTTAATTCATTTGTACTAGTGCAAGAATGGTATCATTGTTGCATACCATCACCTTTTACAACAGTGACATCTTCGGTTGATACTTCTAGTTCTTGGTGAGCCGCCGAGGCTACACACTGAGTCGAGTGGTAGGTATGTACCCAGGGATGTCCTTGGCTGAAATCCATGTTTGGGCCACTGATTCTATAACACTGGAGCCCGATGGCTTTGTCTACATGGTTCCTTCTCCTTGTGCCTTTATGGACATTCTGGTCTACCTCTTATGTGGTGCTGGAGAGCTAGGCTTCTAGACTTTTCTCTTCTCCCTCAACATCAATGACGAGCTGACTGGCATGCTGGTGACTTATTCCACAATAGTGACTGGTATGATTGGCAAATCCCATTCACTTGATATCTTGATAGTGTCTGGGGTGCTTTGCATGCCGCACCAATATCCTTCAAGGCTCTAACAGCCACGCACCCTATCTACTATTGGAAACTCACTCAATTCACTCGGTTAAGTTGCCCTATGCTTGGCTCAACTCTACAAATCTACAACTTCAACTTAACACAATGGTGCTACCAACCCGTGTCGAGCTCCTTCTTATAGAATCGTGTTGATCCATCCTCATCAATACCAAATAGAACATGGTCATCATGACCAAATCAATCATTAATGACTCGAATCCATCGGTGATCCTCTCAATCCAACGGTCGGATCAATCGTAAATGTGCATCGCTTCAACCAGTGCCACCTGTTAATTGCTTTAACTATCTTCATTTATTGCGGATTTGACTATGTCGCAGCTATCACAACGTGTCCTTCTAAATGCGTTGTTGAATTCTACTTTTGAGCAATCAATTCCTCCTAGTGTGCCATCCTTCCACCCATCACCCTTATTGTGCAGTGCCTTAAGCACCGTGCGGTTCTGGCCCTATCCTATAGGGCTTGAGTCGGATACCCTTCACAAGCTTTGGCAGCATCGCTCCATCTAACTGCTGCAGTTAAATTGCATGTCCATAAGTAATGGTATTAACAAGATATGGACCTATTCAATGCATCTGTAACTTAGCCTAGATGCTTCATGAACTTGTTGTGTTATAACAACACCAAATCTCCTCACTGAAATTGTTTGTTCTTTATATGGTGATCATTCCAAACCTTCAATCGATCCTTCTCAACATGCTCATGGAAAACTGAAATGAAGCGATCCTCTTCAAGTTGTACCAAATTCTCAACGCGATCCTTGAGTGCTACTTCATCGTCCATGTCCATTGCTGCTGCAATGCGCAAACTCGGAATGATTTACTCCATTGGCATGAAAACCTCTTTCCCATATACCAATTTGAATGGTTTTTTCCCCATTAATCACTTGCAAGTGGTGCGATATGCCCAGAAGACTGCTGGAATATTCAAATCCCAATCATTGCAGTTAGCATTACATACCTATGTAAGCGCATGCTCCAATATAATTTTGAATGCTTCTACTATTTTGTTCATTTGCAGATGGTGTAGGGTACTTTTCTTTTGCTATATCTGCAACTCCCCTGTCACCACACTTATTGTGCAGTTGATGAAGTGACTACCCTGGTCTCCTATCAATATCTGGTGGCATCTAATATGCATTATAATGTTATCAAACAGGAACCTTGCTGTTGTCACAGTAGTGAATTCCACAACAGGTATGGCCTCCACCCATCTCGTTAAAAGGTCGATCGCTGTAATGATGTACCACACACCAGTTCTCTTCCCAAGTGCATTGATTGGTCCCACAAAATCCATGGCCCATTTATTAAATGGCTACAACATTACTTGCATTACCAGTGGCATCTCATCCTGCCATGAGGGTTTTCCATTTCGTTGACAGACATCGCAACTCCCTACATAATTCATCACATCATTATGCAGGATGGGCCACCAAATTCCTGCGCAAAGCACCTTTCTCGCAGTAGCTCATCCTCCATAGTGTCCACCAGCAACTCTCACATAGGCCTCCTCTAAAATTTTCTCTTGTTCATGCGGTAGGACACATCACCGCAAAATCTCGTCTGGTCCTAGTTTATATATCTTGCCAGCAATCAACTAGAAATCTGAAGCCCTTACCACCAACTGATTCTTCTTACTTGTTGAAAATTCCTCTACTGTGATTCCCATCGCCAAAAACTGAATTATTTTAGCATAATAGTCATCTTCCATGTCGACTCTACACAAGTGCGCATACGATAGTCTGTCTTCAATATTGGTGGGCTCCTCAATTGTCTCAATTTGGGATAAATGATCAGGGCCTGCATTTAAGCGATCCGGCTTCATGATTATCTCAAAATCAAATTCTTGAAAGAGAGGTAGCTAGTGGCATATCTTCCCCACCAACACAGGCTTATTGACTAGGTAATGCAAAGCAAAATGGTCTGCAAACATCTTAAAGTGACCGTCCAATAGGTAATTCCAAAATTTTTGTAGTGCATATACCATCTCCATACTTTCTCTCTCTGTGGTCGTATATTTTTTCTCAGCAAATGACAACTTTCGACTAGCGAAAGCGATCGGGCGATCTAGATCCCTGTCTCCAGGTTGCACAAGCACCACTCCCAGTGCAATAGATGATGCATCCACATGGATGTGGAACTCCTTGTTCCAATATGAAAAAACCAGTATTGGTGCAGAATCCATCTTGGTATTCAATGTGTCGAAGCTTCCTTGACACTCTTGACTCCATATAAACGCAATATCTTTCTTCAATATTTTTTCCATAGGGGCTATGATTGTAGCATATCCTCGTATGAACTTACGATAATACCCTATGCTCCCCATCGTTTCTCGAAGCATATTCACATTCGTAGGTGATGGCAAACTCAAAATGAGCGTTATCTTCGCAGGGTCAACCCAAAAACATCCCAAAAGGTGCACAAAAAATACACTTCTTTGAGTTTAGTGCGATCTGATGCTGTCGACATATTTCCAGCATCAATCACAGGTTTTCTAGATGATCCCTAATCAGGCCATACATTTTCCAATCATCCATATAAACTTGCAGGAACTTCTGAATAAAGTCTTTAAATGTGGCAACAACAACCCAAGAAAATATCACAGGTGCATTCTTCAATCCAAAAGGCATCACCGTGTATTAAAAGTAGCCCCATTCAGTGACAAATGCGGTTTTATGTTGATCTTCCTTAGCGATCTGGATCTGGTAATAACCAAAGAATCCATCTGTAAAAGAGTGCATCTCCTGGATGCCTACTACTTCTAGCACTTCATTTGTGAATGGTGTCAGAAATGGATTGTGCATATATGCATCATTCAATTTTCTCAAATCGACGCAGATCCAAACTTCACTTGTTTTCTTGACTTAGACCACCATAGGACTGATCCATTCTGATTGTTTGACTAGTTTAGTTACTCCAACATCCAACATCTGATCAATCTCAGCTTTTACCATTTCCTTGTATCGCGGATTCAGATGATATGGTCGCTATCTCACTGACTTTGCTTCTAGTTTTAATGGGATCTTCATCTCCCCTAAATCACCCAGGATCCCTTTCATTTCAGATAACTTGGATGGAAACAAGTCTTGAAATTCATGCATCATATATGTGATCTTTTCCATTGTCTCTTCATCCCAATAGTCCCCAAAACTTGCAAATTTTGGGTTCTCCTCCGTCCCAATGTTCACTTTTCTTATCTTCAATGGCTGATTCATTGGATCCATCGGTACATCTAGTGCTGCGACATCCTGACTCCCCTATGTTTCTGAGATATTGATGTTTCTTAGCTCATTTTCATCCTGATGTCCTCCGTATACATTATAACATTCCATCATTGACTGCATGTGGCAATGTGCATGTGGATCCACTAGATACGTCACTGGAACCACCTTCAGCACCACATCGTGGATGATCTATAGCACATTATTGGTATTTGGATTTTCATTTGCAAAGCTAAAGGTGTGAGTGAAACAAACTGTCAATTATTCCTAAGTGGTTATTTTCTAGCATAGGTTAGCTAATAGGTACCAATATCATGACATTTCATGGAAAAAGGCATGGACCCACTCATCCTGTGGTCATGATTCCCACAATGTCTGACATTCAACCAAATGATTACCAAGACTATTCTTCCCATCATACCATCCAACATTATATACTTCTGCATCTCCAAACTGAATGGTCATAAGTCGTTGACACTGTGACCATCCAGTGGTCAACCTTTTATGGGTCACCCACCACTGTGCTGGGGTAGCTTTCTGTTTATGCCAGAAATTGTTTCCAGACTACAAGAAAACAAGCCAACATAATCTCAAATATTTCAATCAAACAAACTAGGTTTTTAGGGTTTTTAAATGGTTTTCTGGTTGTGAAGTTTGGTGACAAGAGGGAATGCATTCATAACCCAAATAAGAACTAAATCACAAGTAAAGAAAAACTAATATGCATAACATAATAACCATGTATCCAACAGAAAATAACATTGAAGTTCATCCACAAATGGCAAGCACTACAAGCATAAAAACTATAAACCAGCAATGAAATTACCAACTATGTAGCTAAACAAGCTATAAATGAATCCAAAGAATAGATTGAAGGGTAAAATGGAGCATATATTTCATAATCAGTTCTTCAAATACACATGAGAGTCAATTACTTAGCTTATCAACAAGTCAGGAGACCTCCACTAGCCAGCCAAAAGTCGAACCCTTTACCTATACCCTTGTCCATCTTTTATAATTACAAAGAAGTAGTTCTATACTCCCTTCAATAGGTTTAAATTGAAACTACCCAGCAGTTACATTAACTAACTTTCAACTAATTGACTAAAAATAGCAAAATTGGATTCCTGGTAAATATGGCGAATTTATGAAAAATAGGTGTCAAAGAAGCCTCCATATCTCTCAATCCATGACACCTGTGTAAAAATGGAGACAGTTTTTGTGAATGGGTCTGTGATGGACAAAAACCTCTCTTGGTTTTCACAAATTCATCTCCAATCAATAAGAATATGCCCCGCAAGAACTAATCATTGCAAGAAATTATCTGTAATTTTAGTTCTCTTATATGTATCCCCGAATCTCTGGCCTTTATCAATCAGATCTAAATTTTCAACTTCCTTTATTACAACTGATGAGGATTGTTCTGATCCATTCAGCTCATTTGATTCTAGTATAATGTTGCTTGATGTATCTTGCAAACTCCTATTGGAGTCTGTTTGTGCCAGAAATTGTTTCCAGACTACAAAGAAACAAGCCAACACAATCTCAAATATTCAATCAAACAAAACTAGTTTTTTAGGGTTTTTGAAAGGTTTTTCTGGTTGTGAAGTTTGGTGACAAGAGGGAATACATTCATAACCCAAATAGGGACTAAATCACAAGTAAAGAATAACTGAGATGTATAATATAATAACCAAGTATCCAACAGAACATAACATTGAAGTTCATCCACAACTGATAAGCACTACAAGCATACAAACTATAAACCAGCAATGAAATTATCAATTGTGTAGCTAAACAAGCTAGAAATGAAGCCAAAGAACAGACTGAAGGGTAAAATGCAGCATAAATTTCATAATCAGTTCATCAAATACATATGAGAGTCAAGTACCTAGCTTATCATTAAGTCAGGAGACCTCCTCTAGCCATCAAAAGTCGAACCCCTTGTTCTATTTGTGACCTTCCTAAATACTGTCTTTCAAAATTCAGTTAGAGTCTAAACCCTAACTTTTTTTAGCCTACTGATCGATAGGATATTGTCAAAATAATAATTACAAAAATAAGGTATTCCTCAAAACATAGCAAGTAACTGCTTTATCTAACAATGCTCATAGATCTTTGGTAGCTTCTGCTAACAAAGCTATCCCCTCTAAGGCTTGGGCCTTTCTCCTAGCTTTCTGCTGCTCTTCCTGCATCTCTGTCATTCTTTTTGTAAGCTCTTCATTCTGTTGCTGTAGATTTCTAATAGTCTATTTTAATCCTGCAAACTGTAAATCTGTACTTCTTTTCCTTTTCAAGGCCTCTTTGGAGACTGCAATGAGTTCTTGGTAGTGATCATTCACCTCTTCTAGGTCTTCCCTGAGTCTTTTATTAGCTGTAATCAAACCATCATTTGTTTCTTGTATATACTCTATTTGATGTTTATACTGCTTGATGGCTCTTTGCAAATTTTCCTTCTTTGAGTCAAATGCCTTGCTTTCTGTTGTACTCTGTAGCTCACTAGGCAGCCATGGAATGTTCAGCTTTCTGAACATTTCTTCATCCTTGGGTAGTAGCTCTGCGGAATTATCATGAACACTTGGGTTTTCTTGATTATCTATTTCAGCAGGAGCATTTTCATCCATTAACAACTTGTTTTCTGAATAGTAAATATCTGTTTCATCTTTTTGTTGTTCCTTCAACAGTTTACCTCGTATTTCCAAAAACATAGCAGACAATTTAGTTTCAGTGAGGCTAGATTCTTCTTCCATCTTTAATGGTTTTTTCCTTTTTCTGTCACCCTTACTAGACTCGAGCTTTTCACTTGAGGAAGAAGTGTCAATCATGGTTATCCCTCCTGTATTCAACTTAGGGTTTAATAACTTCTTCATGTTTAGCCTCAATTTGTTTTTGGGTCTAGTTTTGGGTCTCCAGCCTGGAGCAAACTCTCCTACCATCTTTAAAAATTTTCCTTGATGCATGATAGAGGCAAATTATTTAACCTTGATCTTCTTTTTCTTTGGTATTACTGTCTTATCCTCCTGACTGTAGAACTCCTTGTGTGTGCCAAGCCTAGGCTTAGCACTGATAGTCAACTCATCTCCTTCCAACAACTATGCTTCATCTTCAGACAAGATGGTAATTGGGTTTTGTTTTTGGATCTTAGTATTCTCTTCATCTCCTAAAACCTTTTCTATAAAAACAATTTTTTCATCAATGAGTGCTTCTGCTGGTGCTTCATTTTGAACAGGTCGGGTTTCCTTGTGAATAAACAACAAATTTTTGTTCTCGCCGTCAACTGAAGGTTGCTGAGATTCATAATCTCCTTTTGAAGGTTTTTCCACTTCCTCTAATTTGACACATTTTTCATCTTCAGTATTCACTTTTTGTCTTAATTTTCAAATTAGGGTTTTTCCCTTATCAACCTGCTTCCTGGTAGGCTGTCCTTCCTGGTTATTTTGGAACCCAGACCAAAAGAGAAAGTAGTCCCAAGTCTTTCCTTCTCTCTGCAGAACACTGCTGATAATAATCTTGATCAATCCATGATGAAATATGGACTGTGTAGTGTGGTCATGATGTTCTTTGATTCTGCTGGACATTCTCTGCAAGCTCTTTAGCAGGAAGAAAGGGAGATTCATCCTTGATTCACCACTAAGGTGTTGAAGAAACCTGAAATGATACTTGAAGAAAAAAGCATACCTCTCTTCAAATGTAATGTAGCTTTGTAGAACCTTGATAGGCTCTACCCATTCAGCTCTGAAATTATGTATGAGCACTCCCTTCCTCCAATCTGGAACAATGCCCGGCAATAGATACCTTTGGGCATTGAAGGTAAATGGCACCTTTTTGAACCAAAGCTCTCCTTCATTCTTGACCCCTGTTGCTTCAGCCACCAACTCTACAGTTAATTTGAACTTCAGAGTATCAAATGATACTATATCTTTGTTATAACATTGAGAAAATTTATGAGAGACTTCAGTATTATATCCATCAATCTTTTTAAAGAAGTTCAACCATCCATCATTCTCAAAGAGTTCAGCACATCCTGGAAATTTGTCTATCCAATTCAGTTCAGTGGGCTGAGCCCTGTTGGTCTTCCCACTCTTCTTCATCTACTCTCCCAAGGCTTGATGATGCTTCTATGTGATTTTCAGAACCTGTTAGTGACTTCAAAGCTTATTTTCCTCTAGTTTTCACAGTTTTTTGCAGTCAATTCTTCCTTGAACTCTCACTGGGTGATTGTCCTCGATTTTATACATTCTATTCTATTATCAATTCAGGGAAATTTTTGTGCCAAACTTGGGATAATTTAGGCCAAACAGAGCACCAAAGGTCTTTAACAGGTCTGTTGCTAAACTTCACTAACATAAAATCTTGCTTATTTAGACCTTTTGGACTGATATCTCACCGTTGGGAGTTTGTTGAATACATGAATTTACGTTTTCCTTTAACAATTTAACATTATAAGGCTTAACAAAGAAAACCTCAATTTAACAAGCCATGACCAAGGTCACGCGGGATACCTCTCTCCCAGTTTGCTATAGGTGTTAAAAATTGAATCTTGGCCTAGCTGAATGTCGAATTGAAAGCTCTAGGTGCCTTTGAGTCATCAGCTCACCTCCAACTGTCACGCTGTAAAGTCCTAATTTCCTTCTTCAACTGCCAATTCTGATTCTTTAGCAATGTGTCTTCATTTTAGCATTTCCACCAGCTTCGTAATATTGCTTAATTGATAACCTCTTTCCCGTCAATATCGCCTCATTCCACTATCTGTCATGATTTGCCAAGCCTTCACTTCTAACTACCACGATCTCCCTCACATCATAGGAAACACTTGTTTACATGATTATCCTGACAAAACATGTATCAAAACTACTTATTCATGTGATTAGTCATTCCAGGAGTGAAATCATTGGAGAATTCAACGTAAAAAATGGCAAATTTAGCGCCTGCGACTTTCTTGTAGCACGCCAGTGTATTATTTTTACCGTTGCGCTACAAGAAAGTTCAAAAACTAAATTTTGTGCTTTTTGACCACTAATTCAACTTTAACATAGGTTTATATGACTAAACCTTGATCTTAGTGCTTATTCATGAAACTATTAATCAACATATACCCTATAGAACCCTTCAAGACATAAGAAAAAACAAAAATAATGAAAACCTAATGGCAAAAAATCATAATTTCATTCTAAACCAAAATTTCCTAGAAGTAAGCAAATGAACAAGCTTCAAAAAATCACAAACAAAATATAATATTGAAGAAAACAAATTCATGACTTAACAGAGTCTTCAATTTCTTCTTCATGCTAGGTTTGTACAGGTGGTTGTCCATGGGGCATAGCCACCTCTACTTTCTAGTTATCTGAACCCCTTGCTTTGATATTTTGAAAGAACTCTGAGTTTAGCTTTTTGTCAGACAAGTTGGAGACTCTATTTTTTTTTTAAAATTACTCATTGGCTTGTCAATTTTACTTTTACTGCCTTGAAAACTCATCATATAATTAGATACTCGATATGCATTGTTAATTGCATCTTTGTTAGAAGAATTGAATTGGCTTGCAGCAGGACTCGTACTCTCAATGTCAAATTGTTTCAAATTCTTTGACATCTTTGCACTTTCATTGTCCAAAAAATCTGAAGATGGGATTTTGTGTGCAATATATGAATCAGCTTCAGGTTCTGCAATGTTTTTCCAAATTTTCAATGCCCTTACGACACTATCTCTTACCAGTTTCATCTACACCTGTTAGTAACTTTACAGCCTATTTTCTTCGAGTTTACATAGTCTTGGAAGTCAATTTTCCTTTGAACTCTCATAGGCTATTTATCTTCAATTTTGCACAGTCAATTCTATTACCAATTCTGGAAATACTTTGTGCCAAGTTTAAATGATTTGGGTTAAACTCAGAAACAAACATCTCTAACAGTGTTGTTATGAAATTTACTAACTCAAACGATGTCTATTTAGACATTTGGACTAATATTTCATCATTAAAAGTTTGTTGAGTAAGTAAATTTGTATCTTCTTCTAACAATTTGACATCTTAAGGCTTAGCAGAAAAAACCCCAATTTTAACTGGTCATGACCAAGGTCACGCGAGATCTCTCAGTCAACGCTTAATGTGAGTGTTAGAATTTGATTCCTGGACTGGCTAGATGTCAAATTTAACGCTCCAGGTGTCTTCAAATCTCCAACTCACTTCTAACTGTCACGCTGGGAAACCCTAATTCCTCCTTCAACTGCCAAATTCCTGATTTTTAATCAATGCGTCTCCCACCCGGCGTCCACCATCTTCGTAATCTTCAGTTTGAGAACCTCTTGCCGGAAATCTTGCCTCATTCCACTCTTTGTCTTGATTTGCCACGCATTTGCATAAAACTGTCACGATCTTTCTCACATGATGGCCAACACCTGTTTCAATGATAAACATGGCAAAACACGTATCAAATGTGATAATTGATGTGTTTAATACCTCAGGGACGAAACCCCCCCAAAAAATTGGACTGAAAAAATGACTATTTTGGCACTCACAACTTTCCTGTAGCGCGCTAGCGTAACTTTTTCTGGCTAGCGCTACAGGAAGCCCTGTTTTGTGATTTTTTAACCAAAACTCCAAACCAAGTGCTATTTTTTGGTAAATAAATTTAAGTAATGTCTTATGATATTTCTTTAGAACCTTTTAGAAATATATGCATCCTATAAGCCCATAAAAACCATGAAATTAATTAAATCAAGCAAAAATTCAAAAGAAAATATGTAAAATCAACTATAAACATAAGGATAAAATCAAAATATTTTAAAAGAAACCAAGCTCAAAACTTAAAAACCATAAGAAAAATCATATTTTTAAGACAAGCAAATGGTTCAAAAATAGAAAACAAAAACACTTTCAATTCCTCTTCCAACACCATCAACCATTGTGGCTTTGACACCTTCTCTTCAAACTCCACAAGAAACTTGGATAGCTGAGGACTTCCTTCATAAATGGGTAATTCAATAACCTCAGTCATGACATGACACAACGATTGTGTGATCAGACCACACTTTCTGAAGGATACTTCATGTATGCGATTTTTCCAGTTCTCTAACACATCATCAGAATCTAAAGATGCAGAGCTAGCACTGCAACAACCAAGTTCTCCATCATCAGTTGGATGGATGTAATCTTTTGAGATGTTGCAAGCATGATCCCATCCCCTTACAAATTCATCTTTTACTATCCCAATATACCTTCGCCCTTCACTTGGATCCATTGGAGCGATGACTATGATGTCTTGATTCTCAAAGGTCATCATCCTCTTCTTAAAATTGATTAATGCCATACTATCATTTTCCCATCCAATCCCTAGCAACGTGGGATAGGATCCTCCTTGCTCTATAATTCAATTACATCAAAATCAATATAGGTCTTCATACCTTCAACATCCACTACCAGGTGCGACATGAGCCCAATTGGTTGTACCTTGGCCTTATTAGCCAATCATTGTTGTACCAGAGACCAGCCCAGTGTTGGTCTCCCCATCTTCTTCCATGTCTGTTTTGTCAGAATATTCACATGTGAGCCTAGATATAGATAATTGAATCTAACTCATAATCCCCAATTTGAATGTTCATGTGTAACTATTTTCTCGTCTTTTTCTTATGCAATGAAATAACTGTGGAATCCTTCCTCCCCCTAGTTGGTTGCTGCAACAGGTTCTCCATCTTAGTAAGAGTATAAGGATATCTTGCTAGCGATAAGCAACTCTCAAAGAAGTTATGCAAGGTACCATGCTGCCACGATGGTCCTGCCTCCAATTAAGAATAAAAAGCAGTGGGAATTTCATAAATAGGTGACTTACCAGAATTTCTTCCGATCATATCGTGAGCTTCAAAGAATGTCTCCTTCTCAACATCGATATCGAATTGTACCTTTTTCTTCCCAGCCAACCAAATTTACAGATGAGGGTTATCTTCTCCAATTGTCACACCTCTATGCATGACAACAACGACATTGACATCCTTTGCTCTGGGTTCTACTAAGATCCTCATGACTATCAGCCCTTAATTCTATTTCAGCAATGGATTCATAGGTTGATTTATGTTCTGAGTTGCGTTTTGGTTTTGAATTGGAATTTGGTTCTGACCCTGATTTCACACTTGATTCTTTTTCAGTAACTGGTTCTGTAATTGATTTTCGTTATGTAGCTGAATTTGATTCTGTAATTGGTTCTGATTCTACAACCGAGGAACATTTCTTGCCTGCCATATTGCGATTAGTTGTGCACAGTTATGGATAGTGTGATCAATTGCGGTACAATATGAACATTGCAATTATGGGAAATTTCTCTGGTAATTCCCTATTACACCACAATTGTAACAATGGATAGGTCCGCGACCTCATCCTCCTCCTCGACTAAATCCTTCTCCTCATCCTTGAAATCCTCCTTATTGTTGGTACTATGGGTGAGCCAATTGATTCTGCAAGGGATCCAGTTGCTGCTGAACATATTGTGGCTATTGCAGCGCCGTCTGCATCTGATTATACTTTGATTGTGGTGGAAATTGTTGTTGCGGGTGTTGCATATACTGTTGCAGTAAAAACTACATATGTGGTGGAGGTACATATTGCAGTTGAGGTAGAGGTTTTACCACCTGAGGCTATGGCTGCGATTGTTGTACTACTCAATGATCTTCACCCTTCACATACTATGATTCATACGTCCTTTCCTTGAGTAGGTCCTATGCATGATAGTCTTTATCTTCATTCCTAACAAATAGACGAAATCAGCAGTATAGGTTCGTCGATTTCATTACCATCTTTTGCATGTATCTGCATTCTTCATGTCAATGCCCATATACTTGACATATGTGGCACCATGGTACAGTGCCACAGTTCAATGGGTTCGGTGCTCTCGATAACAGATAATTTCATAAATTGGGGCAAGTATATTTGGTATGTCCATTGGCATGACATTGATTACACCAAATGTCTTCATGATGCTCTTTACCCTTCTTGATATCTTGCAATTGAAGCATCAAGTTTTCTAGCTACGCCTAAATCTGGTTCATCCTAGCTGCACTTTCTCCAATGGGTGAAGCCTCAAACTTCATTGTGATCTCCAGAGCCTTGCTCTATGTCATGATCTTCTGTTGCATCAGTGGTTGTTTGATATGACATACTAGTGCTACGATGAACCATTCTTTATTATGGACATCACTCATCTCAAAACTGACCCTCGTCATTAACGTCTTAAATCTTTGGTCAAAATCCCATACAATTTCATTAGGAAATTTCTTAATCTCCTTCAACTCTATGATGTAATGTGCTTCAAACTTTGGTTTTCTGAATTCTTCAATGAGTCCCTTCCTAATTTTTGTAAATGTCTTTGTAGGGGTCACCGTAAAAAACTGTGTAAATTTCATGTACCAATCCAACACATAACCCCGAAGAGTGGTCTCCAATTGGCCCTTCTTGACATCATCATTTGTAGTTTGCCTGACAGTCCATACTGCCTCACATAGAAACCAATAGTACTCAGGATCATCATCCCCATCTCCATGGAACAAAGGTAACTTCGTGTCATCAACTGCCATCCTGTGCCTTCTTCCTACCAACGTTGATCTACTACTAGAATGTTGCTGCCACATCGGACAAGTTGACGTGCAACTTTTGTTTCTTCCTGAATATAGAATAGTGCATAGAGGTGTGGGAACGTTGTTGCTAGGGTTTGATATTATTACTATCCTAGGCGTAGTCTAGTCATCCTCTTCATCATCGTAGGGTCGCTTCGTCCCTTGCGGTCTTCCTTCTTGGTCTTGCGTTTCGATCACAGTAGGACCTTCCCCTATCCTCTACCTCTTCTCTTGTTGAAACCTTCCTCCTCCCCTTGTAATACCACTTTCTTGCTTATCTTCCCTCATAGTCTCGTTGAAGCTTGCACCCACCTACCCCTTATCTTTCCATTCGTCTCCCCCCTTTTGTCACAGTATCCACAGCCTCCGCACACTGAATTTCTACTACTCGAGGTGCATCTTTAGTATTCCCTTTTCACATACAAGCATCTTAATTGGAAATTGTAGAGACAACAAGAACCTACCTCTTGGTCCATTGAAAAATTCCCTTTCTGCTTCGCTGTAGGACTTGGTAGTATCACCTGTGAAATCGGTGATATAGCCTTCCAAGATGCTATCCAGCCAGAATTCAACAACCTACAATGCCTTGTTGTCGGTCTCCTGCAATTCCTCGATCAATTCAGGGGTCCAGAACATTGGCTCACCTCCTTCGAAATTTGTCTTGCGATAGGTAACTCATGTTAACCACTCATATAGTATGATGGGGAATTCATAGAAAAATCACTCATGTGGACCATCGTGTATGTACCTTTCCATCCACTTATCTGTCTTTAGTCCAGGTTTGTGGTTTTCTACTTTAGCAAATTCTCATAACTTCTGGTTGAACCAATCTTTCATTTCTAGTCTTGTCGGATGCTACATATCCTCCTTTCATATGCAACAAGGTGTCGACAACAAAAAAAATTGTTGACACAACCCAAGCTAACAAACACCAGTCAAAAAGGGTCCCTCTCTGCCAACACTCAAACCACTGTGATCTCCCTGAGCATTGGCCGAGACAGGCTTTACCCTGTCCAACAACACTCGCAGAGCGGATGAGGTCTCACCCAAGCTGTCTGAGGGAGAGCTGTCAGAACCAAGTTTCTGTAGAATAAGAGAGGAATATGTGCATCTACCTATTTACTCAGCTATGCATGACATGAACATATTTGATTACTCATTTGCATTCACAGAAACATTCATCATCACTCTTAACCAGATCGCATCATTCATTCATAATAGTAGTCCACATGCCACTATGCAAAACAGATCTAACAAGATGATATCATTCAAAACAAGGAAACATCGCATCATAGATCCATATTATAGATTCACTTGACGCTCATCCTTGGGTCGCAGAAACCAGTAAACAGTAAAACATAGAAAAACACAATGATTCAGATCAACTTCCATCTTGTCATATTACTTCCACAACAAAATAATAGGCTCTTCAAAAAAAGTTCACAAATCACCAAGTGCTCTCTAATTCTCCATTTAAAATCTATCTAACACTTGTAATTCTACTTCTATTTATAGGCTTATGCCTTTACATTCAAGGTCCACTTTGGAAGACATCCTAACTAACTCTTAACTGAATCTACAAAATCATGACCAAAATCCACAAAATATGGTCCAAAGTAAAAAAAGGTGACACAACATATACAAAATATTATATTCTCCTCTTTGCACTCCATTCTCCACTTGCACGGTGTCTTTTTACCTTATGCAACATCCATGATGCTACACAGCCGACTTGTCCCAAAACCCCTTCCAACAATCCCTATTGTACATACTATGTATTTCTTCCTTGAAATCTATGTTACACGACCAACAATAAATGTTGAATGACCTACCTCGACTTTCATGCCAAGTACATAAAAATTTATCCTGGGAATTCCTGCCCTCCTGCTGTATGATTTTCTTATAAAAATGTGCCCTTCCTCCTACTTTCATCCTATAACTCATCCATTGAAATTTTCTCAAGGGTTTCACTTCTTCTCTCTTCTCGTCTCGACGTATCTTTTTTTTCTCTTGTTCTTCAAATATCATGAGTAACAATGAATGAGAATGAAATTCCTTTTCATTATTTTTGTTTAAGGTAACCACCTCCATCAAATCAATGGTTATGATTAAAACTTAACTTTTAAGATCTAGTGCCCACATTAAGTGCTCAAATTTTCTCATTAAATGATTTTAATTCACCTCACTTAAATATTAATTAGAAATTAAATACTCCACCCACTTTTTATAGTCTCATAAAATCAAAATAAAATTATAACACTCAAACCACTTTATAAAGTAACTTTATAAAAAATAAAATGTATCTCACTTTATAAAGTACTAGTGACCACTTTTTGATGCATACCCATCACTTTGCAATATTGGAAGCAACAACTTTGCAATCAAGAAATATACTAGTTTACGGAGCAGGAAGCACATATATTAAGTTTCATAATTTGAAATTTACATCATATAAAGAATCCATATTTGAAAGGAACGTTGCACAATCTCCTTCAGGAATTTCAAAACATATCTATTTTCTTGATCTATCCTCGAAAAAAGAATGCCAATTCATCCTCTCCGTGTGAGATTGAGCTCAGATTTTTTTTTTCCTTAGCCATTTGTGTCCAAACCCCAGGAACATCCTCCATTTTCATCCATCTTTATACCCAATGATGAAGAATTTGTTGAGAACCTTCCATGACCACACATTTCAAAGATCAAACTTTGCTTGTAAATTCTGCAAATATCCACATGCACTCCTTTTTATTCCTTGAGAACTTCAAACAGATAGTGTCATCCTCTGTGAATGCAATCTAGGCATTGTCATATATAGATATGTGGTTGTCATCATATGAGAACCATCAAGTGATTAATATTTTTGATGGATTTGGTGATGTACGACTTGAAATACTCAACAACAAATGCATCATCTAAGATAAAAACTACATTTCTTAATGGGGTCTACACTTTATTCCATTGGAAAATTAATTCAACCTATTAATTATTTCACTTATGAATAAACATATTTCATATTATCCATACATATAACCAATTTGGAACACAATGGAAGACATTTCACAATCTTGATCAACAGGAACAAATGAACCATGGGATGAGGATAAGTCAATAGTAAGTATATTCTCTAATTGTTCACAAAAATTGTCATATTATATACAATTATTAGAAACATGACCACTATATATTTTGTAATCCATATGCATGAGGTTCTCAATCATGCAGAATAAAAACAACACATCAAACTCATTGGAATGAAGGACTTTCCTCAAAATAGATAATATCAATGCACTCCTAGGGGTGCATATGAATTCAAATTCTTCATGTATTGACTTTTCAACTAGTGAAACAAAGATATGCAAAAAATAGGTGACCCTTCTATATAATTTCATTAACATTTTATAGATTCCTTAACCCATGGAAAACCCAAGTCAACCTTAAATAAGCTAGATGCATAGGATAAGAACACTTTTGCATGAATAATACGTAGGACGACAATGAATATCATATCACTTTGAAAAGGAGAAACCTACCAATACTTTGCAAGAAAAATTCCTTTGATGGTGAAAACTGTCATCAACACCATGTTTTATCAATTTTTTATAGATATTTCATTCTTCTAAAAGTCAAGATGGGAAAAACATGATATTGATGTAAGTGGAATGAATTCTATACAACATTAATCCTTCCTTTTGAAAAAAAATACAGGAACAACAATGGGATATGAAAACCCTAGAAATTGATCAACGTTTACATGCCTTTATGATAAGTCATTTTGATTTCGTAGATGAAAATTAGTTAAAGCGATAATTTGGCAAGTTGTTAGTGTAATTTTGGAAGCTATGGATCGATTTGTATATCCTCAAAATTGCATGAAGAAACCATGCTCGACCCTTTGATCATAGAAATCTACATGAACTTTCCAAAAATTCAATAGACTGCTGAGAGGGTCAAACAACAACATTTTTTTTCAAATAAAATATGCATGTGACCAGTACAACAAACCAACCACAATGACACCAATATCATGACATGACAATTCCCAAAGGGAGAGATGAAAAAAATCCAAGATTCGACTCAACCACACTATGATGATGCACATGATGCAACTTTGCGGCTCTGTCAAAGGGATAAAATGAAATAAAAATTCTTAAATAATATATGGACATGATAAACCCATGGAACTAGATGTGATGGTATAGATGGAATGAAGTTGCAAAAAAAATTAGTAGGTTCTCCTACAACATTATTTTTCTACACTTCATAATCCTATCGATGTTGAGCATCAACATTATACCACCAAGTAAATGGAGCAGACTAAATATCATGGAGAATTATTCCTTTCTAGTTATTAATGCAAACTAATTAGGCCTATTATATCAAATACAATATTTACATACCTAGAGATGTATAGAAACATGTTATATATAATTATAAAATCCTATATTATATTATACATAGACACTCTTAATTTGTGTGTAATGTATAAGGAAATATTTGATAAATAAAAATTCTTATATAATTATTAACTTAGGCTTTCTAGTCGTATTTTTTATTGTGTGACTAACTTAGTCATTTTTTTAACCCATGACTAAATTAGTCATTTATTTTAGTCATTTTTAGTTTTAATAACTTAAAATTGCTCAAATTTGGTCATAATTCACTTAAAGACATTGTGGCTTCCAACATTTTTTGTGGTTTAGTAATTTATTTCATATCGTGACCAATGTCTTTGGTCACCTGGTCATTTATTGCCCATTTTTCTACTAGTGTATGCGCTCTACCACAAAAATTGTGGAGGAGGACTGTACTTCCCTCTTCCTTTTCTTATGTTATTTCTTTTGAAGAATATATTAGTTCTTCAATATATTTTTCCTTAATAATTGTGATCTTGTTGTTCATTTTCCTTTTCCTATGTTCTATCAAAACCTAGTTGTTCATGATTGACACTTAGTTCAACTACAATTGGGTGTACGATGCCTTGATTTATCTTACCTATTCCTTTTCCATAATGTCCCATCTACCTTAACAATTTTTAACTAATGACTCTTGTATTATTTTCAAATTCACCAAAACGATTTTGAGAAAGGTATAAAAATATGAACTTACCATGAATGACATTGTCATAATATCAACTTTACTAGTAGAGATGGAAGGAGATTGTTTAATCTCTTTTATAGATTATTGGAGATTTGACAGTGTCTCCTCCTTCTCTACCAACTCTTAGTGAAACTAAGTCATCATCTTATTGAACCAACTATATTCCTACTATATATCCATTTGAATGTTCTTCTCTCTTATATGTATAAGATTTAATATACTATTGTCCAAATCTACCATGACAATGGCGAGGGAGCCTTGAAATTTTTAAAAAATGCTTCTTTAGCAATGCTAATAGCTTGGAAGATATGTCAAGTTTCACACCCAACTCTGTCATCGTTTCAACATACATATGGACTTTCTCCTTCAACTTATTGTGCTCTTCTCAAGGATAAACATTGGTGGTTTGTAGTTTTTCCATCCTTTGTCTTTTTTCTTTACCCATGTCAAGTCTACTGTCTTTTCAAAGTTCTAGTAGTGGCATGATCGTCAAGGATTAAACTAATATAATACCTTATGATCAATAAAATAGGGTCTTATAGTCCACTCACTTCAACAACATGGATACTCTTATGGAATTTAAAAATTATCCCTCTTCTAGGTGAAAATATGAGTGAAAACATTTTTATCTACTCATCATTAGCAGGCACAAAAATGCGATGTTCTCAAATGGGATCACCACATGATTTAATTTCTATGGAAACCAAGATCAAACAATGGGACAACAATCAATTTTTCACAACCCATAACTTTCCCAATACAGCCCTGTAGTTAGTGGGATATAATAGTAGTTGAAATAATAACCAGTTTTTTATTCACAAGTCCTTACTGAACACTTCAAATGTGTTTGCACAATCTCTTCCATGCACTCTATTTAGATTGCATGTTGAAGATAAATTCTCTCAAGCAAATATAAATTAACGTTGTTTAATACATATTACAAACAATTATAACTCTATGAATTCATTTACTCATGTTCAAATGAATAAGAGATATGTTATCACATCACTTGGTTATGTTCAAACAACTAAGAAATAAGTTATGAGATCACTATGTGATCATATCTGTACACACAATTAATAGCATTGTAAACCACTTGTAAAAATATATGTTCACTTAATCTTTGATTCCTTGAGATTGTGGTTTTGGGTTGAACTATCTCTAGACTGCTTTCCACACAAAACTAATAATGCTACCAAATTGCTATGAAATGTTTGATAATGAGTTATCTCAATTACATAGACCAACATAGATCCATCTTAACTTTGGCTCTATCAAGCAGTGAGAGTTATCAAATCCTTGAGGTGTAAGCCTTTCCTCAAGTTTAGGAATATAAAAGGGGTTTTCACTTCAAGGGATTTGATCCCTTTAGGGCTTGATAGAGCCAGAGTTAAGATGAATATATGTTGGTATTATTAATTATATATAAATTAATTGATGCAAGGGAATTAGGGACCAAGAAAAATAGTTATAGATATACGATAGGAAATCCAAAAGGACAGTCGTTAACCTCTAGGAGTAGGAAAATAGTCGACAACGGGTAGAGGAGTCATGATAAATTTGACCAAGTGTGGTCAATGACAGATGATGAGAAACACAAGAGGAGGGTCAAAGGTGTTACCGACCAAAATGAGGAGGAATTCATGACACAAGTCAATGACGACAAATATAAATGTTGATTGGGAAATGTATGTTGAAATATTGTAACATAAAATATTATTCTAAATGTATTTTACTGATGTAACCCATGGGAGATGTCTTATTCCTCCGTCGGGATGTTATTATTGTATTAGGTCATCATAGAGTAATGAGGTATAAAATACATTGTAATTTGGGTCAATAGTACCCTCTTGAATATAATATAATATTGTTTTGTGTCTTCCTAGGTGAAGTCGACCCACTAAGTTTGTTGGGGTCTCCTTATTAGGGTTAAATTCAAGCGACACAAAGAGTATAAATAGAGGAGTTGTGTTCCTCATTTAAACACACACACTCACTTATGCATAGCGCATATGAGAGAGAGAGAGACAAAAAGAGAGAGAGAGATCTACAAGGAGGAAGAGCACATGTTTGGGGTTTTATCTTTGTACTCTTGATAAATCTATATAGAGGAATTTTTGTTGGGTTTTCTTCCCCTTGAGGGTTTCCTAGGATAAATTTGCGTCTATCTTTTGATTGTGTTTCTTTTAGTTATCATGCATATGCTATTGTTTTGAAATAGAATTGAATACTAATGGTATATATCTAATCATATGAAATATTAACATGGTATCAGAGCTAGACTAAATAGAACAACTTTCACAAGGTGAAACTCTCTCTCCTCTTCTTCCGGCAAGAAATTAGTGTTTATGTGAAAGTTGGAATTTTGGATATCTGATTGCATAAGAAGTTGTGCCTCCCTAGAGCACATCTACTAACCCTTGGATCAAATTTATTGAGTGGGTAGATCTCTAGGAAAGTCAATCCCTAGTTTGTGCTTGGACCAAAAAGCTGCAAAAAACCAGAGAACCAGAAAACTGCAGAAAATGTAGATCATAATCTTGCAAGTAAATTTTTAACGGTGAACACTTGGAATATCCATAAATCAAGTGTACCAATCAACTCACCTCAGTCAATCACATCTCCTATTAAGGTAATTTTTTCATTTTGTGAAATTTCATTTTTTAATGAGCTCCTAGATAAGATGGCCCCAAGCACTAAGCTTGAGGACAAGCTAGAAGGAATGGAAAACTTTTGATCATGGAAACATAGGATTGGAATCATTTGTAGAGATAATTATATTGAAAAATACATCAAAGATGAAATTGCAGAACTAGAAGAAGATGCGGATAAGGAGGGGCACAAGAAGGACCTAATTAGGGCCATGAGGATCATTGTTGATTCTATCAAAGGTCACTTGATTCCTCAAGTTCCATCCAAAGAGAATCCTAAGGAAATGTATGATGTCCTATCCATAATGTATGAAGGAAGGAATATCAATAGAAAGATGAATTTGAGAGCTCAATTGAAAAGCACCAAGATGAATAAAGGAGAATCCATTCAAGACTACAGAAGGGTCCCCCAGTTCAAGGAATAACTAGAATCCAATGGAGACTCCATTGACAAACATGAACTAGTGATAACTTATCTTAATGGTCTCACCAGACCTTGGGATTCTTTCATCTAGACTATGTGCACCATAAAGGAAAGAATGAAGTTTGACATTTTATGGGAAGATTGCATCCAAGAGGAGGCTAGAGTAGAAAATAGAAAAGATCTACTTAAAGAATATGATAAATCCCTTTCCACCCACACCAAAAGAGGAATAAGTCAACGTAACTTCAAGGAGGTAATCCACAAGGAGTCTTGACCTCCCAAGAGGTTCCAAAGGAGAAGAGAAAACAATCAGAGAAAAGACTACTCCCAATTTCAATGTTATAATTGTCATAAGATAGGACACATTTCCAGAGAGTGTCCATTGAAGAAAGAAGAATATAAGAAGAAGAACAATAAAATACATCATACACATCTAGTTGAATATGAGGATGATGAAGAAGAAGAAGGACCCCGAAGAAAACAAGCAAAAGAAGAAGATGTATTATTCTCTACAATCTTTATGTCTGTGACACCTAGAAAAGATACATTGCTTATTGATAGTGGTTCTTCAAAGCACATGACTAAACAAAAGAAAAATATTTCAATACTTGAAGAGAAGAACTCTCTTGTTGCTGGAAATTCTCACCTCCTACGGATAGGAGTTGTTTCCCTAGATCTGAATGATACAGGTTTAGAACAAAACACAAACCCAAAATGTTAGAGTTTCCCTAGATCTGGTCAATTGCTTGAATATAATGCCACAATACTTCCCTTAGAGGTTTTCCTCGCTATTCTTGAAAAATTTTCCTTTGCTACTGCAGAAGAACCTATAAAAGATCTAAAACAATAACAGAAGGATGATAGCATACAATATAATAAAACAGATCTATGCTTGTGACCAAGGAATCAAGCAGCACATACAAATGATACAATAAATATGGGAGAGAGAAGACACTTTGTATTAGAAATGATTGGAGAGACTACAACCTTTATGCCTTGGTGTTGAGATTTCCTTCCAATGGCTCCTTGCCTCTAACTTCACCTTGCTTCCAACAGCTCAAGAATTATTTTGATAGAGTTTGGGTGTTTAACAAAATTCTTTCTCCTCTTGCCCATTGGGGATGATCCAGTATTTAAAGGCATGGGAGGATACAAATGGTTGAGTATCTCATGGGTGAGGTGGAAGGGAGATCCTAGAATGAAGGATCTTGAGCTCCAGGTGGTCCTAAATCATAGGGATGAGGGTCCACGGAGGCAAGCTTCGAGAATCCTCTTGAAGCTTCCTTTTTTCCTTTAAAACTCAAGCACCACACTTTTAATGAAGGGAAAAAAAGTGTTAAGGGGTTAACACCATTTTAATGAAGGAAACGAGCGACAACACCTCCCTTATCACATGTAAAAGGTGCATTGTTGACTTAGGTAATGATTTTCATCAACTGGGAAAGGGCGTTACTATCTCAACACAAGGAAAAATACAAGGGAATACTTTTCTTCCTTTCATTTCTCTAAGAAAAAATCTGAGGGATTGGAAAATACAAGGTAATACCTATCTCATAACATGATGGTGACAATATTTAGGTGTAACGAAATGCCCCCGAAAGTATGGGGATAGAGGGAAACGATAAGAAAATACTTTGATAGAACAGGGTATAGTCCCGAGGAAAAGGTCCAATAGTTGGAACTCTCAAGCATCACAAAATTTCTGTAGCACCTTTTACATTTTAATACATGTCCCAAATGACTCACAACATGGTTGTCGACCAATACAATGCATATCCATGTGAGATACAAAAATTCATGGCTACTGAAATACAGTGTAGATGATGTGAAGAAGAATCAAATTTGGACATATATACCAGACATACAATGTAGATCTATGTCATATGAAACAAATTTGACCACAGCCACGACCATACAATTGTGGATCCATACTAGGACTCATACAAATACTCCATCACAACCTAAGGAAAACAATGAGTGCTTAATAGATACCCAGGGTCATCGTCTTGTATTCAACAATGTACGATTCTATCCATGTGATTACAATGTATTGATGTCGAACATGGTAGAAACCACTTGATTACCATTCAATGATGAGATCCGTTAACAAGTATGAGGGAAATCATCATTTATGTCAATGATTCCCAAGGTACCCTAGTACAATCTCCCGAATGTGAATAGATGATCCGATGTCAAACACTCGGTTGAATATTTTGATCAAAGGTCAATGATGTAAACCTGTGTCAAAAGTGAGAGGATATATCCTTAATGCATACATATATCAACGTACTATTTTGTTTCTATGACTAATTCATGGATGATGAGCTGAAGTCGACAAGAATAGTCTTGTCAAAGAAGGGCCATGATGAGTCCCATAGCAACGACACGAAAATTCGAACAAATTTTTGTAACTTTAGTATGATGTAACCATAGGACTGACTCAAAAGTAACTGACACAAAATTTTTACTGTAGATTCAAACTCTTAATGTGAATTCCCTTTGAACATTAGGTCACACAACCAAAGACTTGGCAGCATTGACTTGACCAGGAGGATACCAAAACATAATGTAATGATGGGAGATGCATTCTTTGAAAGACTCAAAGGAGTGACATGACTCATGAAAGGGTATCAAATTGGAAGCAAGTTGAATACCCAATTGACTGAATTAAATGCATACTAGTTCCATGTTCAAAGGAGACTAATAACTTCCATTTATTGCAACTGAAATATAGTTCCCTTCCCTTAATTTCCCTATCATGATTGATGAGTGCCTCTTTTCATTTTTATGAGTTCAAAGAGGGTAATAAACACTCATTGTAGCTCATCAAGCGATGAGTCTATTCTCATATGTTTTATGAACCTGAGAAATGAGGGGTTCATTCGTAGAAAGGGTCCTTCATCGTTTGCTTTTATGAGTCTGATCAAAGCAAACTTATTCATCGTTTCATGTTTAGAGAGTCTGAAATGACTAAGAAGACTTCAAAGGTCCTTTTTCGTATGATTTAGTCCCCAGGGCCCAAAAAAGTATAAAATAATTCCCTAGGGAATTCTTCCAGTCATGATTGGCCAGAGTATACCTTTTTCATAAGTAGTGCCCCCTAGTCCAAAAAAGGGGTAAACTATGACTAGGAAGACAAATTTTCAGGTCCTTTTACAAGCTTGAAGAAGACAAGTTCACTCAACAATCTTTTAACATTTTAAGTTTTTGAAAAGAACTTAAAGAGGACTCTATTAGGATTCTTTTTTCATAATTAAATTTTAACAATTATGAAAAACAGTAAAAGCATTAGAGTAAATTTGAGGTCTAAAATGGGCCTCCTAAGGAAAATAATAAAATAATAGTTAAAAAATAAAATAATAGTTATTAATTTTGGAGGAAGAATGAAAAAAACTACTTTTTGTGTTTGTATTTTCGACACATCTCTTTTTTTTTTACTCAATTTCTAAGTAGGAGAGCTCATTGGATGCAGAATTTAATTCTGTATCCAACGAGTACCCACAGTACTTACTTTGGACAGACCCTCCTACCCCAAAAACAAGAAATACCTAAAAAATGTGATCATGATGTCATCATCACATTTTTTCAGGTATTTCTCATTTTTGGGGTAGTGGTGTCTGTTAAAAGTATGCAATGTGGGTACTCTTTCGATGCATAATTAAATTCCACATCCAACAAGCTCTCCGGATTGAAATTTGAGTAAAAACATAGGGAGATATGTCGAAAATACGAACAAAAAAAAGTAGTTTTCTTTTATGACAAATATGTCAATTCAACCATTATGGTTGACTCATTTTATTGAAATTCTATTGGTTCTTGAATTCCAACTCACAAAATTTATTGTTGGCGTGTTTTCTTATAAGGCTCATTTTAGACTCCAAATTTCCTCTAATGTATACTCGATACCTCTTCACTAAGTTTTTAACTAGCACACCGAAGGCATGAAAGGCACACAAAACGTTTTTCATGTTTGAACCTAGAGCACGAAAAAAGTGATAAAGTAAGATCAAATCACTTTTCATGTTTTAACCAGAGCATAAAAAATGAAAAGTAAGATCAACACCATCTTAGTGTTTTTAACAAGCTCGAAGATCACTTGGAAGAATGCTCAGAGCATCTACTTCATTTTTTAATGAGGTTGAAACAAAATAGGAACTATGCTCAAGATTTTGTTTCATGGTTTAACGAGCTCAAAACTATAAAGAAAGTATGCTCAAAATGAGTTCCATTGATGGGTATTTTCCCAACATGATGTCGAGTGGTGGGTACTTGTCCCTAGCATAACTGTCAAGCAGCTTAACTCCAAAATAATGTAAAGAGGTTGGATACATGCCAACATGTATTCCTACTCTTTCCATCATCTAACTAAATTAATGGTCTGTTAGGAAAACAAAAGAAGAAATATGAGCAAGTTATACTGGAAAGTGAAATGAAGGTTCAAGGCTTGAAAAAATGGAAGAATCCGTTTCATTTTTGAATGAGATTGACACGAAGAAGGAACTCTGCTCAAAATGACCTGCTTCATTTTTACACAAGATTGAAACAGAAAATAACTATGCTTTCTATGGAACATTTAATTTTTTAACGAGATGGATAGGGAATAAAACTATTCTTAAGGTCGGTTTTATTTTTTAACGAGCTTGAAACCATAAGTAAACTATGCGCAAGGTCATCTATTTCATTTTTTAACAAGCTTGATGCAGAATCGAAACTATGCTGACAGACATCTATTTCAATTTTTAACGATCTTGAAACAGAATGGGAACTATGCTCACAGACATCTATTTCATTTTTAATGAGCTTGACACATAATGGGAACTATTCTCACTAACAGTTCTTACCCAACATGATATACATAGGTTGGTAGGTTTCCCCCTTTCACATAAGGAGTTAGCAGCTTAATTCTAGTATGATGTCCATAGACTGTGTTAGATTTTTATCATCCAAGCTAGCATTATCTTAGTATATTTAACTGATAGAATAACAAGCACAACAATCAAACACAAGAGACAGTAGACACAAATATTTTCCGCATCCAACAAGCTCTCCGGATTGAAATTTGAGTAAAAACATAAGGAGATATGTCGAAAATACAAACAAAAAAAGTAGTTTTCTTTTATGACAAATATGTCAATTCAACCATTATGGTTGACTCATTTTATTGAAATTCTATTGGTTCTTGAATTCCAACTCACAAAATTTATTGTTGGTGCATTTTCTTATAAGGCCCATTTTAGACCCCAAATTTCCTCTAATGTATACTCGATACCTCTTCACTAAGTTTTTAATGAGCACATCGAAGGTATGAAAGGCACACAAAATTTTTTTAATGTTTGAACCCAAAGCACGAAAACGTGATAAAGTAAGATCAAATCACTTTTCATGTTTTAACCAGAGCATGAAAAATGAAAAGTAAGATCAACACCATCTTAGTTTTTTTAATAAGCTCGAAGATCAGTTAGAAGAATGCTCAAAGAATCTACTTCATTTTTTAATGAGGTTGAAAAAAAATAGGAACTATGCTCAAGATGTTGTTTCATGGTTTAACGAGCTCAAAACTATAAAGAAAGTATGCTCAAAATGAGTTCCATTGATGGGTATTTTCCCAACATGGTGTCGAGTGGTTGGTACTTGTCCCTAGCATAACTGTCAAGCAGCTTAACTCCAAAATAATGTAAATAGGTTGGATACATGCCAACATGTATTCCTACTCTTTAAATCATCTAACTAAATTAACGGTCTACTGGGAAAACGTAAGAAGAAATATGAGCAAGTTATACTGGAAAGTGAAATGAAGGTTCAAGGCTTGAAAAAATGGAAGAATCCGTTTCATTTTTGAATGAGATTGACACGAAGAAGGAACTCTGCTCAAAATGACCTGCTTCATTTTTACACAAGATTGAAATAGAAAATAACTATGCTTGCTACGGCCCATTTAATATTTTAACAAGATGGATAGGGAATAAAACTATGCTTAAGGTCAGTTTTATTTTTTAACGAGCTTGAAACCATAAGTAAACTATGCTCAAGGTCATCTGTTTCATTTTTTAACAAGCTTGTTGCAGAATGGAAACTATGCTGACAGACATTTATTTCATTTTTTAACTATCTTGAAACAGAATGGGAACTATGCTCATAGACATCTATTTCATTTTTAATGAGCTTGACACATAATGGGAACTATTCTCACTAATAGTTCTTACCCAACATGATATACATAGGTTGGTAGGTTTCCCCCTTTCACATAAGGAATTAGCAGCTTAATTCTAGTATGATTTCCATAGACTATGTTATATTTTTCTCATTCAAGCTAGCGTTATCTTAGGATCTTTAACTGATAGAATAACAAGCACAACAATCAAACACAAGAGACAATAGACACAAATATTTTCCTTGAGGAAACCATAAAGGAGAAAACCCCGAAACTTCCTTAGAGATAGAATTAGCACCAAAAGTAAAGCCCAAAAACATAAATATGATCTACCAACAGCAATAGTCTCTCTCTCTCTCTTGTCCCAACAAATTCTTCTCTCACTCAAGCGCCCCAGTGAATGAGTGTGTGTGTAATAAATAGAGAGTCTCACTCCCTATTTATATTCTTTCGTTCACTTTATCTTTAACTCTTTATGTAGGCTCGAGTAACCATAACTCAGTTATGTAGGCTCGAGTAACCACAACTGGGGTACTAATGACCCAACTTACATTAAATCACCTAGGGCTGACTTCTCTAGGAGATTCTAATAACCCTAGTTCCCCACAACTGTGGGGAATTTAACCCTTGATCAATACGAGGGTTACCCACAATGACTTCACATGACTTGTTTACATTATTGAATCTCTCGATAGGAACATCGGGGCATGACATGACTCAAATACATTACATACACTTCCCAGAATAAACATCGAAGTACAATACATAAGATATACAGATGAATACATTCCAAAGTTACAAATACATAAACACTCCCTCTTAACTAGGAAGGTATTCTCTTGACACAATTTGTCAGCACTGGTCTTCTTCTCTGTATCAATTGGATCATCATTGAGTTCTTGTCATCTTCATCTTTAAGTCATCTTCATCTTCAAGTCATCTTCATATTCAAGTTATCTTCATCTTCAAGTCATCTTCAACATCAGATCTAGATCATCACTTGATCTGGATCATCATTGTTGGATCATCGCTGCTAGATCATCAACACTCAATCTGGATCATCACTGGGTTATCATAAGTGGTGCTATCTCTTGATTCTTCTCATCACAAGAAGTTCTACAGAGCCATCCCTTTTTCATGCTAGTTGTAGGCCTAGCCTCCAATTAGGTCTTCATATTCTTCAGCACTTATATCTAATTGAGTCAGAAAGGCCCGCCCAACACTTACATCTAACCATGGTCGGAAACTGATCGCAAACCATGTCAGAAGGCTCAGCACTTATATCTGAACATGATAGGAAACTCATCACACATCATGTCAGAAAGGCTTTGCACTTACATCTGACCATGATAGGAAACTCATCACACATCATGTCAGAAAGGATCTCAGTCCCAAACTAAAATTCATGGTAACTGACCAGGTGCCTCCATTCTACTAGAGAATGGCCTCTCAACATTTAAGCTGAGCTTCAGTCCCAGACTAAAATTCTTGGTAACTAACTAGGTGCCTCCATTCTCCCAAAGAATGGCATTTTAGCACTTAAGCTGAGCTTCAGTCCCAGACTGAAATTCCTGGTAACTGACCAGGTGCCTCCATTCTCCCAGAGAATGGCATCTCAGCACTTAAGTTGAGCTTCAATCCCATATTGAAATTCTTGGTAACTAACTAGGTGCCTCCATTCTCCCAATGAACGGAATCTCAGCACTTAAGTTGAGCTTCAGTCCCAAACTAAAATTCATGGTAACTAACCAGGTGCCTCCATTCTCCCAGAGAATGGAATCTTAGCACTTAAGTTGAGCTTCAGTCCCAGACTAAAATTCCTGGTGAATGACCAGGTGCCTCCATTCAAAGAATGGCATTTAGCGCTTATATCTGATCATGTGAGAACACATTTCATAGTCACCTAAGAATGGCTCAGCACTCACATTTGAACATGGAAGAAACCAATCCTCTTACCATGACAGAATGGCTTAGCCATTACATCTGACCATGGAAGGAACCAATCCTCTCACCATGTCATAATGGCTCTCAGTCCTAAGATGATTATTCCTAGTAACTGAACAGGTGCCTCCATTTAGAGAATGGAATTCAGTGCTTATATCTGATCATGTGGGAACACATCCCTCAATCACATCAAAATGGCTCAGCACTCACGTCTGACCATGGAAGGAACCAATCCTCTCACCATGAGATAATGGCTCAGCCCTTACATCTAACCATGGAAGGAACCAATCCTCTCACCATGTCAGAATGGCTCATAGAATCATCACTTCCATTTGGAGGGAACCTCAATCTGGAGAACACCAAGCTTCTCTATGAAGTACTCAAACTTCACTTTGGCTAATGGCTTAGTCAACACATTAGCTATATGTTCATCTGTTGCAACATACTGGAGTTTCACTACTCCCCTATGCACCATATCCCTGATATAGTGATATTTGATCTCGATATGATTCGACTTGTCATGGAACATTGGGTTCTCAAAAAACTTCACACAACTCTAGTTGTCACAATATATACAAGTAGCATCCAATTGGAGATAAAATAAACTAGACAGTAGATTTCTCAACCATACTACCTCACAACAAGCTGAACAAGATGCGACATACTCTGCTTCAGCTGTACTCAGTTCCACGCAAGACTATTTCCTCTTAAACCAAGAGATCACAACTGATCCCATACTGAAGCAACACCCTGAAGTGCTCTTCCTATCAATGGCACTGCCTTCCCAATCTGAATCAACATAACCTTCCAGGTTAATATTCTGATTTGCCTCATACTTGAGCCCATAATCAACTGTACCCCTTAGGTACCTCAGAATATGCTTTGTAGAAATCAAGTGAACATGTCTCATATCTATCAAGAACTGGCTCAAGGTGTTCATAGCAAAGTAAATATCAGGTCTCGTATTCGTTAGGTACATCAAGGACCCAATCATCTGATGATACATCATAGCATCAACCGCTTCTTATGAAGCATCAGTCAATAGCTTCAGGTTCGATGCCATAGGTGTGGTCATGGAGTTACAATCCATCATCTTGAATATATTTAGGTTCTCTTCGGCATACTTCCCTTGTCCCAAGGATATTCCATTGACATTCTACCACACCTCTATGCCTAGAAAGTAGTGCATCATATCCAAGTCTTTCATCTTGAACTCGACAGCAAGTCTCCTTCTTGTAACTTTAATGAGTTCCTCTTTTCTGTCAAGAACAAGTCATCGACATATAACGGGAGCATCACTAGTCTTCCACCTTCAACCTTGAAGAAAAGGTTGGAATCCTCTTTACTCTCAGTAAAGCCTAGAATCGTCAGTAAGCTGTCCATCTTGTTGTCCATGTCGAAACTCAGGATCTTCTATAGTCACTCCCTTTGAAGCGGAGCATCATTCTCCCTCTATCTTTCATACTCTATGCAATGAAACATTCTGCACCAGAGTGACAAGTATCTTCCTCTGCTACTAATATTCTATGTATCCATGTAGGATCATTGGTTACCAAGATCCTCTTTCTTGAACTGTCATCACTTGTTCTTCGGAACAAGTCTCATCCTTGTTTGCTTGTAGGCGATTTTACGTGATATTTCCTACAATTCAAATGCATTATTTGTATGGTTAAAAACAATTCATAAGGTATATTCATAATGAAAAATTCTTTTGCATCAAAATATATGATTATGCAACTATTTTATCCAATACAACATTCATCCATATCTCACGGAAACTTTCTAGATGCCTTCCATCTGTACTAGGACAACATTGAGATTGTGCACTAATCCAATATGTCAACAAAGAGGTTTCATTCTAGATAAGTAGCAATTGAGAGTTGTATAGCACCATGAGATACTTACCCATCACATGCATATTAGTAGTATACTGTCATTAATGTAAACATTCTATCATGCATAATACATCAACTGAATATAAACAAATACATAACAAAAACAATATCATGAAATGACAATTGAAAATTTATCTTTATTTGTTTCGTGGTTAGACTCCTTGAGCCTTCAGCTTCATCATCTTCTTCATTCATAATAGCATCATTTCTTATCCAAATGCTAAGATGGATAAGAGGTTCTTCAAGAGTTGAGTTCTTCATATTCCTCATCGCTTGAGGGATCTTCTTTGGATGGTGAGAGCTTCATCTTCAGTTGCTCCCATCTTCTTTTTTCTTATTATGAGTCGATCTTTTTCTTGTGTGTGTTATTCCCAAATTCTATTGAAAGTAATCACTTCCTTCTGTCACACTTTCCTCGAATGAATAAATCCCATTATCCTGGGATGCCATTCAAGGTGGTTATCACAAATTTTACATTCTCCACTTCTTCTTCTGCCACTTCAAGTTGTTCTTTTATTTGAGAGACCCTTGTAAAGTATGATTGTATGGTCTCTGCATTCTGGATCTTCACATTCTTCAACTATTTTCTCAAAGTCATATTCTGATTTATGTTCTTCCATTCAAATAGCTTGGTCAAGGAACCAAACATCTCTTTCGGTGTCTTTAGGGAAGGCACTTGTGGTATAAGGTGATCTGTAATTGAATCAACAATGATCTTCTAAGCCTTGACCAAGTTCTTCTAGTGTAAGGCTTTTAGCCTCATATCCCTCTAGAACTGGAACCTATCTACTTATGTAGGTGTCAATATAATTTTCTTCAGAGATATCATATACTTCCATTCTTGGAATTTTTCAACTTCACCAAGCTTATCATCAAGTTGATGTGATAGAACATTTTGGAATGAGAACCTCAAATGAAAATAACAAAAGATTGGATCTTACCAATTTGAGGTGTCCGTCCTAGTTCCATAGCTGGCTGATCTAGGGTTTGTCAGAGAAACCCTAATTTTCAAAAATTGGAATATTTCATATATTATTGGATAAAAATATATACCTATTCAATTTGACCTGTCCAATGTACTCCTTTTCTAAAAACAACGGAGAGAAGTTCCCGGAACAGGAAGCCCTAGTTTTCCAATTTCTTCTGCAGAAATTCCTGATACTGTTTCTATGGTATCTCTAAAATTACTACTCCTCTATGTCTGAAACTTTGTACTGAAATATCATCACATGTCCTTGTTCCAACACCATAGGTTTCATTAGAATTTGTTTCACCAATTGGTACTTATGAGATTTTTCCCAAGGTGACTAGTTTGAGGAATGTTCAGCATAGCGAAGTTGTACGGACTTCCACATCTCACTATTTCATCTTATGGGTCAAAAAATTGGGCCACAGAAAGAAAATTCCGTATCCTTTTGGAAAAATCTTCATAAATTTCATTTGGACCTTCGTAGCTCGAGATATAGCAATTATCCCCAAGTGTAATGTTTGGGGATGAATTCTGGTAGAGCCTAGAACCCTAACTTGGAGGAATCACATCTACTATAATATAATGAATATGAGGATGAAACTTGGACATAGGGTACATAAGGATTTCATATTCCTATTGTGAAAATTTTGGCCCCTGATACTTCTTAAATCCCAAGATATATCAAATTTACCAAAATGTATCAGTTTTAGTATTTAGAGTTTTTCCAGCCCAGGGTCAAACTAGGGTTTGACTTTCCCAGAGTTACACCCAACCAAAAATATCGACCCAGGTCTCTAAAATTCTATTTTGATGAGGAGAGAAATCCTATTCAGGGCTCATTCAAAAATTCCTCTTCTGTAAAAATCCCTAATTTCCTGCACTAAAAAATGAAAATGCTCGAAATCGAATTCCGCTTCAACAGAAAGATGCGCCCTTCAATGGAGAGTCAGCCTAGCATACTTTTGCTCATGGATTGTAGAGAGAGACCCAATAATTAAGAATCCCTAGATTCTACAGCTACACAATGTCTTCTTCTCAGGTTAGCTCTGATACCATGTTAGATTTTTATCATTCAAGCTAGCATTATCTTAGGATCTTTAACTAAGAGAATAACAAGCACAACAATCAAACAAAAGAGACAATAGACAGAAAGATTTTCCTCAGGGAAACCATAAAGGAGAAAACCCCATAACTTCCTCAGAGATACAATCAACACCAAAAGCAAAGCCCAAAAACATAAGGATGATTGTTATAGCTGATTTTACCACTCCAGGTGAATCACACTTGTATGGCCTTTCCCCTGTCCCTCTACAGACTCCTTGGACCCCTTGGACCATTTTTTGTCTTTTGATGTTTCCTAGACCATCCCTAAAAAAATTTGTAAATCCATATACGTGAATTTTAAACCCTTATTCGTGTATATACGTGGGTTTGACCACTAAAACCACGTACATCGGGATGTGTACAAAATCCAAATCCTTTTGGAGTTTTTCTTGACATGGATCCAAGTCACTTGACTCCTAGCCTTCCATATTCCTTGAGATCACTCGGATTCAACCTTTCATTACCCCTTTGAAAATCTATATAAGGAACTCTTTGGTACATTGAAGGCATTAGAGAGAATTGAGAGCAAAGAAACTATAGTCCATTGTTGCTTGAACTTATGCTTGAGTCTACATCCCTTTGTCCCTTGGAGATTTTTTGTGTTCTTCCCAAGCTTGCCTTTTGCTTGTGAGCTTGCTATTGAGAGATGGAGGATTGAGGTGGTGGAGGCCCAAGTGGGGGATTCAGTTTCTCTGATTCACAGACGTACCAATAGAGGTTGTATCCATTGTAATATCTAATTTTATATTAATAGAAATATCTTCTCCTGTCTGATAATGTGTGTTTGAATGAATATTGTATCCATGGGATGATTTCAAATGTTTATACATTGTTGATTATATATGCTAGAATAGATCTAACACCAATATATATAGTATTCTTGTGTTGTTTACTTGTTGTTGAGGAAGTAATATATCAATTCAAGTGGAAGTTGGAAAGCTCAACGAGGATCTACTTCAACTATCCAGAATAAGGTACAAGGTCTGATCCTTTAATGTTAGATATTTAATTTCTATTGCATATTGGAAAGGATTTATTTATGGAGTCAAGCTATCTATGTGGTACCCCAAGCCATAGGAATTTCTCTCTGTAACAGAATTGGTGACTCTATTGGGGAGTTCCTAGTAGTTGTCCTTTGGGGGTTTTCTATCACACAATGTACTTAATATTATTGACTTTCTCTTTGTTTCTCCTTGTTTTTGTGTTGCATTTTATAGTATGTTCATCCATTGACACTCCCCTTTAATTTTTTGACCCTTGCCCTACTTTTTACCATTGCCTTCTCTGTATATGCAGGTTTTTGGCCAAAAGTCGCGTACATATGCGGATGTTTGGCCAAAAGTCACATATACACGTAGGTTTTTGGCCAAAATCCACGTATACACACAAGTTTTTGGCCAAAAGTCACGTATATACACAGATGTTCTTTAAACAGTAGCATACATCCTCCGTTTTGGTGAGTTTGATGTTGTGGGAAGTTGTTGGGTGGGTTGTGAGTGTGGTTGGGTCTCCCTTGGGTCTGATGTTGTCCCTTGGATGCTTCTTTTGTGACCAAAGACCACTTTTTCATTGATTTTTCTTTGAAAGTAGTTTTAGTCATTTATCCTTTTTGTTTTGTCATTAGTGCATTACTCTTTTTTGTCTCTGTTTCTTGTTGGGCTTGTCTTTTATACTTGCTGCAGAGACTAAGAGTTTTAGTTGACTTTTATTACATTTTTCATTCTTTTATATTGAAACAGACAAGGTAGTTGCACTCTTAGTTGCATCTTAGATATGGATTTGAGGAGGTACTTGCATTGGGTTGCTTGGATGAGAGTTGTGTTTAGACTTTCATATAGGAAGGATTGCATTGGCATTCAGAAAGGAATATATATTTATGCATCTCATGTAGTGGAATACCCTATTTTTCATTTGACAAAGATTGCACCTAGCATTGTTTGTTATGGTGTGCATATTTACTTCATTGCTGAGTCATAAATTCATTAGTTGCATGACCATTTCCCTTTGAGTAATTACAACCAACTAAAAACAATGCATAATAAAATGAATTGCACTCTTTTATTTTATAGGGTGCACCAAAAAGATTAGTTTTTAGGGTCTTGGAATAGTTCATTGTGAGTAAATTCTCCAAGACCACTAAACAACAACATGTATGTGTCTATCCAGGTGAGTGTGTGAAATCCTTGGTATAACCAATGTTTCTCAGGATCCTCCTCTCAAAAGTGAGTTAAGCACGAGGCAGTGTGAGCGGTTAATGATTGGGATGAACCCTAGTGAGTAGCACCAGAGATATTTCTAGGATTGTATTCGTATCTGGGGACTCTTTTGAGAGTTTTGGGCTTTTCTACCCTGCCCATACGGTCAATCCCGCCTATGACTGTCCGCCTGAGCATTGATTATATTGAGGTGACCTTAGTGGCCTTACCTAGGATATCGAGGGGGTGCTTTGCAGGGGTTATTCTGCAAGTGTCCCGGCCAGGTTGGGGTCGGACAGCACAGTCGCTTTACGCATTGAAGCTGAGGGCCACAATAATTGGTTACGTACCTCTGCTTTTTGTGTATGGGAGTCTCAAGCCTCTCCTAGGCGAGACATACCTACTTCATTCGGGAGCTCACATATCCTCCGCTTGTTCTTCTTGTATTTTGGCTGTATATTTTCTTAGGAGTATGCTCTTTGTGCGCTAGTTGGCCTTTGGGATCACAGTTACTTGAGTATATTTATGCTCTCTTGAGTTTGGTTCCTTTTATTTTCGACATGCTTGGTATCCTATCACCCGTACCTGGTCCTAGTACAGACCCTGGTGTCAGACTTGGGGGCATCACAACCCCTTATAGTGCTCATAGATTTGGGAATGGTCATATTCCATCCTCTACTCCATTTGTGGAGGATTTTTATTCCCTTAGCTCAGTATTTACACCAGTGGTCACCCTCATGGGGGTGGTGGTGGATGCGTGAATGTTGGGTCTACACCTTACTTTCCTTTTTATGTCCCATCGTTCACCGCATTGTTTCCTTCGGGATCATTTGTTAGGATCATTCCTCCGTATTCCCTATAGTTTGTATTCTTTATTGACTATTTGGTGTTTGTGGAATAATATGGTTGTCATGTAGGATTTGGTTTTTGTACACTCTCTCCGAGGTTTTGACTCGTTCGTGCCTATCATAGGTATTATGTCTGAACTGGCATATAGGTTAGGATTTCAGATCCGCTTGCATTTTGCATGACCTTATGACTGTTTCATTTTAACCTTAGGTATGAACCCATTGCATGGTATCACAGAACCTTCATGCTATTGTTAGAAGTGGTACTATGTGAATGGTAGAGCTTTCCTATACATGGGTGTCCTAGTTAGCTCCCTTTTGCATTTGGTACCCATGCTGTGAGTCCTCTCTTAGGTTTGTGAGTCCCTTTTAGTCCACCATGTCCTTGAGCAAGAGCTTCATACTCCTCTTGAACTTCATGCTGGCCATTTCCCCAGGAATCCCTTATGTCAAGTTGTAATTAAATTATCATGAGCTTTGCCTACCTTATTGAGCTTTATTCTGGCTTCCCTAACATTGCGTTTCAGCCAAATAGCCCGAGCTTGTCTCATGTCTAGCCATGCAGATCCATTTTATATATCCTTTGTAGCTTGATTCCCTTTTTACTGGGAGGGGATTTTCTCTCGAGTGTCGATATCCTACACATGTGTCCTTGCATTAAGAATAGGTATGTTCCACTGCTTGGAACTAGTTTGTTTTCCCATATGACACTTGTCTCCTCCTAGTCTGTAACTATAAAGCCATTTTATTATTTTTCAATATTTTTAAATATTTGAATAAGTCCCAAAAAAAAAAAAAAAGTCGGACAAGGAAAGATGTTATCTTTGGCAGCTGTCGAGTCGTGTCGCCTTCGAACAAAGCACTGTATATCACATCCATTGGTTGGGTTTATAGTTTTACTTTAGGTGCTGTACTCATTTGTCTCAGTTTATCTCCACCGACTGGTTAAGCTTCTAGTCCCTATGGAGCCTCTGTCGATGACTCCTGTGTCGCAGAGATGTCCTAGTTTGTATATCGAGTCTATGCTACCTTTATTTAATCACCATTTGCCATTATGCTCTTATTTGAAGGAAGTTAACACCTGAGTCGACCATTCCTCAGTTATCTTGACTTTGCATGTCAACCATTCCCAGTACAGTTACTGGTTCGTGCACCTTATGATCGAGTCCTTCCACATCATACAACTTTGTTGAGTACGTCGTGTTGGATGATGGGGGATGCCTTAATGCCATCCTTCCAGTGGATTTCATCCCATTAAATTTAGATCATTTATTCTGGGATTGCAATCTAGAGTCATTTTGAGTGCCTTTTGACTTGTAGTCATTAGTGGTAGGTTCTCTTGCTATCGACAGTCTTTGGGAATACATCAATGTCCCCTGATTGATGGATCCTCTCAAGTGTTCGACCTCAACACATTTATTCACACTTGTTATTTTTCAATCTAGTACCCTTATTCCCATTTTCATTATCAGTGGGCGATCTCGCTTCTGTTAACGGTATACATTAATGACCGATAATCAGATGATGGACTACTATGTTCGACCTCGACACCTCTATTCACATAGTAGGACATGTACTCGTAGTAGTTTGTGTAGAAGACCTTCCAGACTGGTGGCATCTCTTATATGCTACCTACTTGATCATGCTAGTGTTCATGAGATTTTATCTCTCGTGGCTTGATTCCAGTATATGTCAAACATTTCTAGCTATTATGGAGATCTTGATCCATTATATATCTTCAACCATTATGGAGATCTTAATCCTTGGTATATATTCATCATGGAGATTCTGATCTATGTATATTGTACATGGCGATGACCACTGATGTGATATCTTGTATCATGCCTATTCATGGCCATCGTACTCTTATGTATCTGGGACTGCTATATGTATTTGCGGTTATGTGCAGAGTTGTATCATTGTACTATGCTGATTGGGTGTCTGGTATTCCATTTGGGATTCTTCATCACTCCACTTTTGGGATGAACTTATAATTTATTTCGGCCATCGTATGACCCCTCTGACCTCGCACAGCAGGGTGCATTTGTTATAGCTGATTTAACCACGGTAGGTGAATCAAACTTGTATGGCCTTTCCCCTATCCCTCTGCAGACTCCTTGGACCCCTTGGACCATTTTTTGTCCTTTGATGTTTCCTAGACCATCCCTAAAAACATGTGTAAATCCATATACGTGAATTTTAAACCCTTAATCACATATATACATGGGTTCGACCACTAAAACTATGTACATCAGGATGTGTACAAAATCCAAATCCTTTTGGAGTTTTCCTTGACATGGATCCAACTCACTTGACTCCTGGCCTTCCATATGCCTTGAGATAGATCGGATTCGACCTTTCATTACCCATTTGAAAATATATATAAGGAACTCTTTGGTACATTGAAGGCATAAGAGAGAATTGAGAGAAAAGAAACTATAGTCCATTGTTGCCGGAACTTATGCTTGAGTCTGCATCCCTTTGCCCCTTGGAGCACTTTTGTGTTCTTCCCAAGCTTTCCTTTTGCTTGTGAGCTTGCTATCGAGAGATGGAGGATTGAGGTGGTGGAGGCCCAAGTGGGGGATTCAGTTTCTCTGATTTGCAGACGTGCCGACAGAGGTTGTATCCATTGTAATCTCTGATTTTATATTAATAGAAATATCTTTTCCTGTCTGATAATGTGTGTTTGAATGAATATTGTATCTATGGGATGATTTCAAATGTTTATACATTGTTGATTATATATTCTAGAATATATATAACACCAATACATATAGTATGCTTGTATTGTTTACTTGTTGTTGAGGAAGTAATATATCAATTCAAGCGGAAGTTGGAAAGTTCAACGGGGATCTACTTCAACCATCCAGAATAAGGTACAAGGTCTGATCCTATAATGTTAGATATTTAATTTCTATTGCATATTGGAAAGGATTGATTTATAAAGTCAAGCTATCTGTTGTGGTACCCCAAGCCATAGGAATTTCTCTCCATAACAATGATCTCCCGACAGCAGTAGTCTCTCTCTCTCTTGTCCCAACAACTTCTTCTCTCACTCATGCGCCCCACTGAGTGAGTGTATGTGTAATAAATAGATAGTCTCACTCTCTATTTATATTCCTTCGTTCACTTAACCTTTAACTCTATTATGTAGGATCAAGTAATCCTAACTCAATTATGTAGGCTTGAGTAACCACAACCGGGGTACTAATGAACCAAATTACATTAAATCACCTAGGGCCTACTTCTCTAGGAGAGTCTAATAACCCTAGTGCCCCGCAACTTTGGGGAATTTAACCTTTGATCAATACAAGGGTTACCCACAATGACTTGACATGAATTTTTTACATTATTGAATCTCCTGATAGGAACATCAGGGCATGACATGACTCAAAGACATTATAGACACTTCCTAGAATAAACATCGGGGTACAATACATAAGATATATAGATGAATACATTTCGAAGTTACAAATACATCGACAGAATAAAGCCATTCCCCTTATTTTATCTATGATGGGAAGAAGCTAACCAGAAGAAGGGGAAGGAACCACAAGAACATGCAGAACATTAAGGGAAGTCCAGTTACTAGGAATCATGCGATGGTAAGGTGTAAGAAAGGAAAGTTGATCAATGGTCACAATCTTTCCATCATGGGGAAAAAGAAACACTCTAAAGAGTGTGGACACTACATCCTTCATGGTGTAAACATAATCACATCCAAGGAGCAAATTGAAATCTAAAGGACCTTATACCACCATAACATCAATACAGACAGTTTTCCCTCCTAATGTAATAGGAAAATGACAAAGGATCCCTAAAGGCACCGTAGGTATTCGATTAAAATCCAGTATCTGATTGGTGGCCGACACAAGCTGAGGAGAACCTAAATCTTACCAAGCTGTTGAGTATAGAATACTAAGAGAATCCCCTTCATAAAAAATAAATAGAAGCATTCGCCTGGTGGTAACTTGCACAACTATATGGAAAGGAACACTTGAATGAAAACGAGATTCAGTTAGGTTACTTGAGTCAAAGGAAATAATCTCATTACTTGGAGAGGGTTTTGTCGAAATAGACAAATTTTCCTCTTATGTAGAATAATTAGAGATAAATATGAAAATTACATTAGGTTTCAAATCAATCTCAACTAGAAGAGAGGGGTAGGATGAAGATTGTGTCGAAGCAACTACTTGAATCTCAACACTCTTTGACGAAAGAGTGGGATCGGGTGGAGATGACATCGGATCGACCACTTTAACTTCACTCTTCAAGGGAAGAGTGGCATGACCTATATGTTCTTAACTCTCTAAAGAGAGAGTGGGATCGACCAAGGATGGAACTGGATCAACCACTTCATCTTCACTCTTCAAGGTAAGAGTGGGATCAACTGATGTTCGAACCAGATCCACCACTATATCAACCAATGATAGATCAAGGGACAACTTACGATAACCTATTGGAAGTTGTTGCTGAGGAACAATAATACATTCCAACCACCTCGAAGCTTCATCCATGTGAGGAAAAATGTAAGTAAAGTGCACATCGTTACAAAGAAAGCAAGTATTTATAACTTTACTCTTCAAACTCTTAACCACATAGTCACTAGTTGAGGGGGTATCATCAGTATGATGACTAGAGGCCGATGAAATCGGTTGCCGGGAAAACTCAGAACCTTCTTTTAAAACCATGGTAAGAGCATGACAATCTTTCAGAAGTTGATCACCCTTGCAAAGCCTACAAGTGAATTTGGGCTTATGCAGTTTTTGGATGTGCAGATCAACACTCTCTACACTGGGAGGAGTAATTGGTTGAGACTTGTTTTTTTGTTTGTTTCTTTTCTTCTTAATATTCTTTTTTTTCATTTTTTGCCTAGATCTGAATGATACAGGTCTAGAAAAAAACAGAAACCCAAAATGTTAGACTTTCCCTAGATCTGGTCAATTGCTTGAATATAATGCCACAATACTTCACTTAAAGGTTGTCCTCACTATTATTGAATGTTTCGCCTTTCCTATCGCAAAATAACCTGTAAAATATTGAAAACTATAAGATAAATATGTTAGAATACAAGATAATAAACTAGATCTATGCTTGTGACCAAGGATTCAAGGAATACATATAAATGATACAATAATTATGGGAAAGAAAAGACACTTTGCATTAGAAATGATTGGAGACACTAAAACCTTTATGCCTTAGTGTTGAGACTTCCCTCCAATGGCTCCTTTCTTCTAACTTCACCTTGCCTCAAATAGATCAATATTTATTTTGACATGGTTTGGGTGTTTAACACAATTCTTCCTTGTCATTCCCATGGGGGATGAACCGGTATTTAAAGGCATGGAAGGATAGGAATGGTTGAGGTGGAAGGGATATCCTATAATGTAGGATCTCTAGCTCCAAGTGGTCCTAAACCATAGGGATGTGGCTCCACAGAGGAAAGATTTGAGAAGCCTCTCGAAGCTTCCATTTTTTCCTTTAAAACTCGAGCACCATGCTTTTAATGAAGGGAAAAAATGGTGTTAAGGGGGTAACTCCCTTTTAATGAAGGAAAAGAGCGATAGCACCTCCCTTTTCACATGTAAAAGGTTCAGTGCTGACTTAGGTAATGATTTTCATCAACTGGTAAAGGGTGTTACTGGCTTGACATAAGGAAAAATACAAGGGAATAATTTTCTTCCTTCCATTTCTCTAGGACAAACTCTGAGGGATTGGAGAAGACAAGGGAATACCTATCTAATAACATGATGGTGAAGAGATTTAGGCATAACATCTCCTTAGAAAGTATCTTTAGGAGATGACTATCAATATCCTATCAAAGGCATTGGTGAAACAAGCTACAAGATTGACTCTAGAACTTCCATGAGGATGAAGGGAGTATGATATGTACCAAGTTTGAAGAAGAACTTTGTAACACCCCAGTTTTGACCTCGTTTTCATTAAATGTTTATGATGTATATATTGTAATTAATTTTAGTGTGGAGCTAAAGGAGAAATCCCCACCATTAATTTATCTTTTTATATTCCGGTGATTAAAATCGTTGTTGATGGTATACTATGCAATCTGGCACATTATAATTGTGGCATCATGTAAATACGCATTTTAATTAAAATAAACCCCAGCTAGCTATGTCAATGCAACCATTATGAAAAGGGCATGATTTTCCTAAGGATAGGGAGGGAAATTATTTAACCCTTGGAGCCAATGGGGAAAAGCCAAGGGTCAATTGTTAAACCCATTTAGTTGTCACTGGCCCTTTTGACTTACTCACCTTTCCTTGTCTCATCCAACTACCAAATTAAAAGCCTCTAATGTTAGTTGGGCAGTTATTGCATGGATAGTGGTGTGGCAGGACTGTAAATCCTGTCCCACATGAACACTCCACCAGGAAGCTGGTTGACCCTCACGTGGGAAAGAGAATCCAGAACAACCCCCATTCTTCCATTTTTCACTCACACACAGAGCTAGAAGAACCATTTTGGGGTATCCATGATTTTCCCTATGTGTGTGGCCTTACCTTCACTATTTTGTTGTATGAAGTTTTCAATACCGATTTTGGTCTTTGGATGTTTTTTCCTCATCATCAAAAATCCACGGGGTCTCTCTCTCAAATGGATGGAAGTTGATGTGGGTTAGTTTTTCATTTTTGTGATTTTGTTGTGTATATTTCTCTTCGTGTTGTGGGTCTGGGCATGTGAATTTCACCTTCACGCAGGTGGCATTTTCCTTCCTCACGTAGTGGAGAAATCGTTGTTGTTTTCCCATGAGTGTGGTTGTTGCTGAGTTTTTTTGGCCACGTTAGGGCCAAGAACAACTCTAAAATATCCTTTCTTAGTCTGAGCTGCGTATCACCATTTTTGGTTGCTGTAATGTTTCCCTTTTTATTTCACAAAGCTGTGAATTGCTTGATTTTGTTGTGTGTATGCAGTGGTTGGTATTTGGACTATATGGGAGTGGGAATGAAGGCTTGGTATTCTTTTTAAACTTGGTATGTTTGGGAGCCTCATAGACAGAGCTAGAGGGATGGCTTTCTTATCCACAACCCCTGAATAGCACTAGAAGGGAAGTCTGGGCCTGAGGGACTGTGTAGCAGAGAAGGGATTGATTCCTTGTGTTGGGTGTGTGTGGGTGTCCTAGAAGTTAGGTTATTTCTAGTGTAGGTGTCCTTATCTCTTCAGTGAGGCCACCAGCTTAGCAGACAGCTTTTCCCAGCTCACTGATGACCTAATAAACCCAACTACGTTGGATTGGCTATGTACTGTTGTGTATCTTTGGCTATGTGTGAGCCTGCTTAGTTCCTTATTTCTTGGGGAATCATGCCTAGCTCGAGGGTGGCAGTGTTGTTGAGAGATTAGGGAGCACATTGGACCATGGTTGGGTGGAACGTTGCAGCGACATAGATGGTTGTGGGGAAGCTTCATTCAAAGATAAGTATTCTTGTCTATTTCATCTCTGCAATTATATTATTATTTAATGGATTACAATGAACATGCCAAATGCTTGAATGTATGGCTTTGCTTCCACTGAATGGTAATGATGTATGCATTTTTTCATTTCAAATCCTTTCATTTTTTATGTGTATGTTCATGGGGCTAGTTGCTTGGGTTAGATCGTCTAATGGTAGCGTCCTCTTCACTGGTCGGACGGTTGGGGATGTTACAACTTACATTTGATCTTAGCATTAGATAAGAAAGGATATAGGGTTTAATTTATATATGGAAAGTACTTATGTGTCCCAAAGTAAAATCAATTGAATATGCAGTTGTCATTAGTGAAGAAGAAGGATGATTACATAAACTAAAAGGACATTCAGAAACAACACTTTTTCATGAGACCACTAGTTGAAGTGAACTATGGAATAGGAGGCTTGCTCACATTAACTATAAGGCACTACCCTATGTGAAAAAATTAGTAATAGGTTTACCATATTTGAAGATCAATCATGAAGGCACTTAGAAAGGATGTGCAAGATGAAAGAATATCAAGAATCCATTTCCGAAGAGTGAAACAAAGACTAAAGGTATGCTAGAATTAATTCACTCAGATGTATGTGGTCCAATTCCATCCACATATTTTAGTGGTTTTGAATATTATATTTCATTTATTGAAGGAATTTGAGGCATTTTGCAAAGAATATGGGATCAATAGGGAACTTACCACTCCCTATAATCGTCAACAAAATGGTGTTGTGGAAAGAAATAATAGGACCATTAAGGAAGCAATGAAGACAATGATACATGATCAAGATCTTCCTATGCATTTATGGGATGAAGCAACAAGAAAAATAGTTTATGTAGAGAATATATTATCTCATAGTGTCATTAGATTCAAAACTCCTAAAAAAATGTACATAGGAAAGAATCCTGAAGTGAGCCATCTCAAGATATTTGGTTGTCCAGTATATGTTCACATTCCAAAAGAAAAGACAACCAAGTTGGATCCTTCCAGAAAGAATGGAATATTTGTTGGATACTGTGAAGTCCCTGAAGCCTTTAGGATATGCATTTCAGGATTCCATCACATAGATATTAGTAGGGATGTAACATTTGACGAAGAAGCATCTCTCAAAATATATTGAAAGTATCAGCATGAAGAAGCACATGAAGAAGATGTACCTCCTAGAAAAGTAGAAGTTAGACCCTCTCTTCGAAGTGAAACATCAGAAGACCATTATATGCTAGAACCTCAGGAACCCCCTACTATGGTCATATCATGAAAGAGAAAGCCTTCTTAGGTAATAGAAATCATGCAAGAAGAAGACAAATATGGAGCTCTATAAGGCTCCACAAGAACAAACAAGAGATCAAATCCATTCTCTAGTTATGTATCTTTGATGTGAGATCTTGTAGATCAAGAACCAGTTATGAAGAAGTTGTACAGAAGAAAGAATGGGTAGAATAAATGACAGAAGAATACCAATCGATAATGAAGAATGATGTTTTGGATATAGTACCCAAACCAAAAGGCAAGAGTGTGGTATCATCAAAGTGGATCTACAAGATAAAACATGTAGCTGATGGGAGCATTGAGAAATACAAGGAAAGTTTTCTAGTTAGAGGATTCTCTCAGAAAGAGGGAATGGACTATGAAGATACATTTGTGCCAATAGCAAGGTACACTTCCATCAGGACCATCATGGAACTTGCATCCATGATGAAGTGGAATCTACATTATATGGATGTGAAGAAAACCTTCCCGAATGGTGTTATTAAGGAAGAAGTGTACATAGAACAACCACAAGGATTTGAAGTCGAAGAAAGATGGAATTATGTATGTAAGTTGAAGAAGGCTCTATCTGGAATAAAGAAAGATCCTAGAGCATGGTATGGAAGGATTGATACCTTCTTGATAATCTTGGGCTTTACCAAAATTAAATTTTATCCTAACCTTTACTTTAAGGTTATGGATGATGTACCTATCATATTTACTATATGTGGATGACTTATTTCTAACAAGAAATGAGAAACAACTTGTAGATTGCAAGAAGAAGCTTGCTGAAGAATTCGAGATGAAAGATATTGGATTGATGGACTATTTTCTAGGCCTAGAAGTATGGAAGAGGCTAGAAGGAATATTTCTCAACCATGGAATGTATTCTATGGAAATATTAAATATATTTGATATGTTGGATTGTGAATCCATGGGCACACCCACAGATACCAACCTGAAGTTTTTTTTGATGAATCATTAGAGTTAGTATATGTGACTCAGTACATACATATTATTGGGTCATTGATGTATTTGATCATGAATAATGGGCCAGATATATGTTTTGTTGTGAATAGCCTGAGTCAGTATCTAGTTAAACTTAGATGTGTTCACCTAATAGCTACAAAGCATGTGATGAGGTACCTGAAAGATACATTAGACTTTTGACTATACTATGAAAGAGATCATGACTACATATTGTATGGATATACAAATTCATATTGGGAGGGAAGTTTCTTAGACAGAAATAGCACCTCAGGTGGATTTTATTATCTAGGATCCACCATTATCTCATTGTTTAGCAAGAAGCAACCTAGTGTTTCTCTTAGCATAGATGTAGCAGAGTATATAGAAGCATGTTTTGTTAATATTTCATATTCTTAGCTAGATATAATTAGTGTTTAATCCAAATTCACAACAGTAGCATATGTAGAATCAATGAAAGAAACACAATCATAAGATAGAAACAAATTTATCCTGGGAAACCCTCAAGGGGAAGAAAACCAACAAAAATTCCTTTGTATAATATGTATAAGATAAAACCATAAAACATGTAATCCTCCTCCTTATTGGTATGTCTCTCTCTCTCTATCTCTCTCCTATGCGCAATACGCAAGTGTGAGTCTGTGTTCTAATGAGGAACAAAACTCCTCTATTTATACTATTTTTCCACTTGACATTTAACCCAACAAGTCAGACCCACTAAACTAACTGGGCCAAATTCATATAGGAACTCTCAAAATAGTATTATATTATATTCATTAGGGTACTATTGAACCGACTTACAATGGAGGCTTTACCTCATGAATCTATGATGACCAAATACAATAGTAATATCTCGACGAAGGAATAAGACATATCCCTTGGGGTACATTAGTAAAATACATTTATAATATTCTTTGAAGTTACAATATTTCAAAAAATCCCCCTTAATGAGAAGGGTATTCTACTCACAACAACATCATCAACTATAGGAGTAATGATGGAGATAATCTTCAGTAGTATCAAGGTAATACATCTATACGTCATTGGAATTTTTTAACAATCATCAACAATTGGAATAGTTACTGGAATATCTTCAATATATTCAATACTGGAACATCGTCTTCTACAACATCGAGTGTTCATATTCTGGAGCACTCGATCACTTGATCCTTTACACCAACACTTTGATCTTTTGATCCCTTGTAGCAGCACTTTGATCCTGTTGATCCTTCTGCAGCAGTAATTTGATCTTCTTGATCCTTTCCAGTAGTACTTTGATCTTCTTGATCCTTTGTAACAACACTTCTAATTATTTATCCTTTACAAAACCACTTCAATCTTCTTGATCCTTTTTTGCAGTACTTTGATCTTCTTGATCCTTTGTTGCAACACTTCAATATTCTTGATCCTTTTCCACAACACTACCTGTAGTACACATGATCTCTATGTGGGATGATCAATCCCTATCACTTTAGGACATAAGCCCAAAGATGATGTAATCATCATCAACCTACTCCCCCTTAATGAGGAGTGTCCATAGTATGGACCAGCTAGATCATCCAAAAATCAATGGAGGACCACATCGTCTACAACTGAATGTATATATTGTTTGCAAATGAATGCATGACATATCGTCTAGAACTGAATGCATGACTCAACGTAGACCATCCTTATCTTGTTAGGGCTAGGACCACTCCAAGATGGTGTTATCCTTCCACATCTAAATATGAATGTAGGAACACTCTCCATGCGAGAGTATCATCTGGAACTATAGATCTTGTCCACACCTAAATGCATGATCGGTTGTCTATAAGGACTCATCTTAGAGCATCCTCAGCTTTAAATATAGGAACACTCCCAAGCAAGTGTTATTCTACGAAAGCTACATATGGATGTAGGTACACTCTCCATGCAATATTATCATCTACAGCTACATATCTTGTCCACACCTAAATGCAGGACCTATCATCTGTAAGGACTCATCATAGAACCCCTTAGCTTTAAAGCTAGTACCAATCCAAGCAAGTGTTATTCTATGACATCTAGAAAAGAATGTAGGTACACTCTCCATGAGAGAGTATCGTATGCAGGACCATCCTTAACTTGTAAGAGCTAGGACTACTATCAAGAACAAAATGTTATTGTCCGCATGACAATCCTCAAAAGAGGATACTATCGTCCACAAGCGAATGTTGGACCTCATCAGCATCTGTAGGCACACTTGGACTATTTTGTACTGGAGCATCACTACCATCCCATCATCAATGAAAGTCTGATCATCACTCCCCCTTTCCAGGTAGGATCCATATCATCAACCTGCTCCCTCTTTTTTCAACAAGGGTTCATATATTTGACCCATTCCACCTTTTCAAGGAGGGTCCATATCTTCATCGTTCATCCTTGTGGGGAAAGTCTGTTCCATCATCAATGTTCCTCCTTGCGAGGATGGATCTATATCATCCATGTTACTCCTTGTGAGGAAGGATCTATATCATCCATGTTCCTCTTCATGAGGAAATTCTTTTCAAACTACACCAAGCTTGTCACAGAAGTATTCAAAATTTACTTGAGATAAAGGCTTAGTTAGAACATCAGAAAATTTCTCATCAGTACTCACATACTGGAGTTTTATAGCTCCCTTATAGACCATATCCATTATGTAAAAATATCATATTTCTATGTGCTTTGATTTATCATGGAACACCGGATTCTCTGCCATCTTTATACAACTCTTGTTGTCACATAAAATCACTGTGGTATCCAACTCTATGTCAAATAGACCTGACATCAACTTTTGAATCTGTATCGCTTCACAACTAGTGGAGCAATAGGCTATTTACTCTACTTCATCCATTCTAAGAGAAACACTGGACTATTTATTTCTAATCAATGAGATCATGGTGGATCCCAAACAATAACATCCACATGAGGTGCTCTTTATATCTATGACACTTCCTGCCCAATCTGAATTCGTGTATCCATACAATTTGTAGTCATGATCTCTACCATATTATAGTCCATAGTCTATTGTACCTTTTAGGTACTGCATCAAATTCTTTGCATCTATTAGGTGAACGTATCTAGTTTTAACTAGATATTGACTCGAGGTGTTCACATCAAAGCATATATATGCCCTTGTATACGTTAGATACATCAATGACCCAATAATATGTCTGTACTGATTAATATCCACTAACTGTGATGATTCATCAGATAATAGCTCCAGGTTGGTATCCATGGGTGTGGCCACAACTTTACAATACAACATATCAAATATTTTCAATATTTACACTACAGCTTTCCCTGGTTCAAAAATATTCCTTCTGGTCTCTTCCACACTTACAGCCCGAGAAAATAGTGCACCAATCCAAGATCTTTCATATTGAATCCTTCAGCTTGCTTGTTCTTTCAATCTGCAATATGTTTCTCATTTTCTATCAGAAATAGATCATCCACATACAACAATAGTATGATAGGTTCATCATCCATAACCATCATTTAAAGGTTAGGACCAGCTTTACTTTTGATAAATTCCAAGCTTGTCAATAAGCTGTCTATTCTTCCATACCAAGCTCTAGGATCTTGCTTTAGTCCATCCATAGAATTTTTCAACCTACATACATGAGTCACTCTATTTTCCACTTCAAATCCTTGTGGCTTCTCGATGTATACTTCTTCCTCAATCACACCATTTAGCATGGCCGTATTTACATCCATCTGGTGTAAATCCCACTTCATCATGGAAGCAAGTGCCATGATGGTTCTGATGGAAGTGTACCTTGATACTGACGAAAATGTCTCTTCATAATAAATTCCCTCTTTCTGAGAGAATCCTCTAGCCACAAATCTTTGCTTGTATTTTTCAATACTTCCATCAGCTACATGTTTTATCTTGTAGATCCACTTTGAAGATACCACACTTTTGTTTTCTGGTTTGGGTACTATATCTCAAACATCATTCTTCATTATTGATTGGTATTCTTTCGTCGTTGCTTCCACCCATTCTTTATTCTGTGCATCTTCCTTGTAGCTGGTGGGTTCTTGATCTACAATATCACTCATCAAAGCTACATAACTAGAGAATGGATTTGATCTATTTCTTGTTCTTATGGAGCCTTTTGCAGCTCCATACGTCTATGCTTCTTGTATTATTTATCTTACCCAATAAAGCTTTCTCTTTTGAAATATATCCATAGTATGGGGTTCTTGAGGTTCTAGCATGTCACGATCTTCTGATGCTACTATTTCAGGAGAGGGTTTATCTTCTCCATTTCTGGGAGGTACATCCTCTTCATGTAATTCTTCAAGATGACACGTTCTGGATTTCTTTAAGAGATGTTTATTCATCAAATTTTACATCCCTACTAATCTCTCTATGATGGAATTCTGAAATGTATATCCTAAAGGCATATCCAACAAATATTCCCTTCTTTCCAGAAGGATCCAACTTGGTTCTCTTCTCTTTCAAAATATGAACATATACCAGAAAACCAAATATATCGAGATGACTCACTTCAGGTTTCTTTCATGTATACATTTATTTAGGAGTCTTGAATCTAAGAGAACTGTCCAATAATCTATTCTGCACATACACAGTTGTTCTTATTGCTTCATCCCATAGATACATGGGAAGGTCTTGGTCATGAATCATTGTATTCATTGCTTCCATAATGGTTCTATTATTTCCTTCCTGAACACCATTATGTTGGGGATTGTAGGGTGTGGTTAGTTCCCTCTTGATTCCAACTTCTTTGAAAAATGCTTCAAATTATTTTGAAGTATATTCTCCACCATTATCTGATCTCAGTGTCTTCATTCTTCTTTCTGAATGGTTCTCTATCAAGGCTTTGAATTCCTTTAATTTCCTGAACACTTCACTCTTTTCCTTCAATAATTATATGCATGTCTTTCTTGAATAGCCATCAATAAATGTAACATATTATTCATATCCACTTAAATATGTGGATGGAACAGGACCACATACATCAGCATGAATTAATTCCAATGTACCTTTATTCTTTGTGTCACTTTTTTGTAAATGGATTCTTGATGTTCTTTCCTCTTGCACATCCTTTATAAGTACCTTCATTATCAATCTTTAATTTTGGGAAACATGTTACCACCTTGATCACATAGGGTAGTTTTTGTAGTTGATATGAGCAAGCCTTCTATGTTAGTGGTCTCATGAGCAAGGGTTATTTCTGGATGTCCCTTGATTTTGTACATTCCTCCTTCTTCTTCACCAATGAACACAACATCTTCAATTGACTTTCCTTTGGTCCACATGATTATTTTTCCGTATATAAAAGAAACTCTATATCCTTTATCATCTAGTGTTGAGATGGAAAGTAATTTCTTTTTCAACCCTGGTACCTAAAGTACTTCCTTCATCTTCATGGAGGTTCCAGAGTCAAGGTTGTACCTTGATTCGCCAATTCCTTTTATGGGATATTGATATTAATCTCCTAATGATACTTTCCAAGGAGAGTTCTTTTCTTCAAGTCTTGATAGAGTTTGTTTCATCCCTTTCATGTTCTTTGAAGCACCACTATCAATAATCCATGTATCTTCTCCAGGTATTACAGACCCAGAGAGTGTAGAGACAAGTACATATTATTCTACATCTTCCTCATTTGCTTATCTCTTTAAAGGTGTTTCTTCTTGTTCTTCTTCCCTGTCTTCAGCTAGATGAGCATGATGTCTTTTGTTCTTCTTCTTATTCAATGGACACTTTATAGAAAGGTGTCCTACCTTATGATAGTTGTAACATAGATATTTGGACTAGTCTTTTTTCTGACTGATTTCTCTTTTCTTTTGAAACTTCTTTGCAGGTCTATAGTCATTGTGACTATCCTTCTTGAATTTTGATTTTCTTCTTATTCTAGCATGGGTGGCTATATCTTGATCATATTCCCTATGTAGGGATTCTCTATTATCCGCTCTATCTCCCGCATGGATGCATTCTTCCCATGCAATGTCAAACTTCATACTTTCTTTTTTGGCACACATAGTCTGTATGAATGACTCACAAGGTCTAGTGAGGCCATTGAGAGTAGTCATGACTGGTTCATCTTCATCAAGGGAGTTTCCAATGGAATCTATTTTTTCCTTGAACTAGGATACCCTTGTGAAGTAATATTGAATGGATTCTCCTTTACTCATCTTGGTACCCTTTAGTTGAGCTCTCAAATTCATCTTTTTGTTGATGTTCCTTCCCTCATACATTCTAGAAAGTGCACCATACATTTTATTTGGTGTCTGTTTAGATGACACTTGAGGGATGAAGTGAACTTTGATAGAATCAACAATGATCCGCATTGCCTTGATTAGGTCCTTCTAATGCTTCTCCTTAGCTTCATCTTATTCCGGTTCAAGAACTTCATCCTTGATGTATTTTTTAAGATCATTCTATACTTCCATGCTTGAAATTTTTTAATGCCTTCCATCTTGTCCTCAAGCTTAGTGCTTGGGGCCATCTTATCCAAGAGGTCTCTGAAAATTGAAATTTATAAAAATGAAAAAATAACCTTACAAGGAGATGTGCTTGACTAAGGTGAGTCGGTTGGTCCACTTGATTTCTGGAGATCCCAAATATTCACCCTTCAAAACTTGCTTGTGAGGTTTCAGTTTCAACAGATTTCTGGTTTTGGTTTTTTGTAGTTTTTTTGTTCAGGGCCAAACGAGGTTTTTAATTTCCTGGAGATTCACCCAATCAAAAAATTTGATGTAGGATCAATAGATGCGGTCTAGGGAGGAAAAAAATTCTATGCAATCATATCTTCAAAATTCCAAATTTTGCAGAAACCGTAATTTCTTTCCAGGGGGAGAGGAGAGAGAGTAAGATAAAACCTGAAAATAGGTAATACTCCTCCTTTATGGTATGCCTCTCTCTCTCTTTCTTATGCAAAATACACAAGTGTGATTCTATGTTCTAATGAGGAACAAAACTCCTCTATTTATACTCTTTTTGTCACTTGGCATTTAACCTAACATGTTGGCCCCAATAAACTGACTGGGCTGAATTTATCTAGGAAATCTCAAAATAGTATTATATTATATTCATTAGGGTACTATCGACCCGACTTACAATGGAGGATTTACCTCATGACTCTATGATGACCAAATACAATAGTAACATACTGACGAAGGAATAATACATCTCCCTTGGGGTACATCAGTAAAATACATTTAGAATATTCTTCGAAGTTACAATATTTCAACATGTTCTGCTATCTATGAAGCCATATGGCTTCAAAAGTTGATGCCAGGTCTATTTGATCTGAAATTGGACACCACAATGATTATATGTACCAACCATATTTGTATAAATATTTAGGAGAACCTATTGTTCCATGATCAGTCGAAGTACATAGAAATTCAGTATTTTTATATACGATACATGGTACAGAAAAGAGCTATAAAGCTCCAGTATGTGAGTATCGATGAGAAAGTTTCTGATGTGTTTACCAAGCCTCTGTCTTAAGTAAAGTTTGAATACTTCTGTAACAAGATTGTTGTAGTCCGAAAATACATTCCTTGAAAGGAGGAATGGTGAGGATGATGTTATAGAATTTCCTCGCAAGGAGGAACGATGATATGAACCCTCCTCGAAAAGGGGGAGTAGGTTGATGTTATAGCTGATTTTACCACACCAGGTGAATCACACTTCTATGGCCTCCCCCTGTCCCTCTGCAGACTCCTTATGCCCCTTGGACCATTTTTTTTCCTTTGATGTTTCCTAGACCATCCCTATAAACATGTGAAAATTGCTATACATGACTTTTAAACCCCTTATCACGTATATATGCGGGTTTGACCCCTAAAACCGTGTACATTGGGATGTGTACAAAATCCAAATCCTTTTGGAGTTTTCCTTGACATGGATCTGACTCACTTGTCTCTTGGCCTTCCATATGCCTTGAGATCACTCAGATTTGACCTTTCATTACCAGCCCTTTGAAAAGCTATATAAGGACCTCTTTGGATACATTGAAGGCATAAGAGAATTGAGAGCAAAACCATATTCCATTGTTATCGGAACTTGTGCTTGATTCTGCATCCCTTTGTCCCTTGGAGCACTTTTATGTTCTTCCCAAGCTTTCCTTTTGCTTTTGAGCTTGCTATCGAGAGATGGAGGATTGAGGTGGTGGAGGCCCAAGTGGGGGATTCAGTTTCTCTGATTCACAGACGTGCCAACAGAGGTTGTATCCATTGTAAACTCNATTATATATGCTAGAATAGATCTAACACCAATATATATAGTATGCTTGTCTTGTTTACTTGTTGTTGAGGAAGTGATTAATCAATTCAAGCTGAAGTTGTAAATCTCAACGGGGATCTACTTCAACCGTCCTAAATAAGGTACGAGGTCTGATCATTTAGTGTTAGATATTTGTTTTCTATTGCATATTAGAAAGGATATATTTCTGGAGTCAAGCTATCTGTTGTGGTACTCCAAGCCATAGGAATTTCTCTCCGTAACAGAATTGGAGACTCTACTAGGGAGTTCCTAGTAGTTGTCCTTTGGGGGTTTTCTATCATCATTCAATGACTTTGAATTGCTCTTTTTTCTTTTGTTTCTATGTCGGGTCTGGGGGAATGTTTTCCTGGTAGTGTCTGATTGGTGTGAATTTTGTCTCAGCTTGTCTATTTGCCTTTATTTTTATGCACCTTTATTCCTGTATGCGAGTTTTTAACTCATAGTCACGTATATACGCGGGTTTGACTGCTATTTTCACGTAACTCTGCTTATTGTGTATGGGAGTCTCAAGCCTCTCCTAGGTGAGACATAATTGCTTCATTCGGAGCTCACTTATCCTACACCTGATTGGTTGTGTTTGGATTTAGATTTTATTGGTGTATTATCTGTGCACGTTAGCTTTCCTAGGGTTTGCGTAGATAGAGAGTCTTTTATATTTTTAGAGTCATTGTGAATTTGGGTGCGGCACCTCACCATTCTCGTCATTTAGCAGGACTTCCTCCTTCTACATTTCCTCCCCCTTTGAGAGAGAGTGATAGAAATTCCAGGCGGACTACTTCGCACATTGATTCACACATGATGGGAGACCATGTTGAAGGTATTCCTGAACCACCTTCTCCTATTCAAGTGGAAGATGGGGAGTTTACTCCTAACTATGATCCTTCACCTAATGTGACTGAGTTAAGTCCTGTAATTTCTGAGATAGGTACTTTTCATGATAGACCTACTTACTCTAGTGTTGTTCCCCCATTGACGTATCACCAGTATGGAATGCTGGAAGGTGATGAGACTCATTTTGAACCCGCAAGCACTAGTTATGGTAGTTATGGTATGTCTAGTTTTCCCACACATGATTTGGCATTCATGTTGAGTCATAGTTTAAGCCTAACACTATGCCTGGGGGCACTCTCATTCCTTACCAGGCAGAGAGGTTTGGGAGCACAAGTCACATTGCACCTTCCATCCCGGTGGTGGAAGCTACATCACATATTCCTCCTAGGTCGAGGGCTAGTGATCCTATTAGGATAACAAATCCAAGACGAGTGACTATAGGGAACAACACGTACATAATTACATAGGTCCCTTCGTCCTCTGTCCCTAGTTCTTCAAATGTTCACCCTCCACCTCATTCACGTGGTCCCTCGGGCCTAAATGTTGCTACGAGTCATGTCCGTACTACTGCTTCTCGACCAGTTGTGTCTCAGGTTCAAGTACCGCCCGTTTTTTTGGGAGGTCATGTTCATACTTCTACAAGTCATGTTACTACTTCCAGAGTGTATATTCCTACTTCCAGAATGTATATTCCTACTTTCGGAGCGTGTATTCCTACTTACGGAGTGTCTCATGGGACATATTATGCGATGACTTATGGACCTTATTATGGGACGCAGTATGGGTAGGGTTCTTCACCTTATGGGTGCGAATATCAACAACATGCTTACTCTCCAGATTACGGCTTTGTAGCTATAAATAGTCAAGGTACACCACACTATGGTGCTTCCATGGGAGGAGGGATACGGACAAGGACATGGTGGTTATGGTAATTAGAGCTATGTGAATCAGAATTATCAGGGAGTGGTCCATCGACCTACTCATCCTAGGCTCCCCTTCCTTGCAACGCTAAATCTTCCTGACTTGTCGAGATTGACGAATGATTCTGTAGCTCATGACCCAGCTTGGCCAGCTGTCCCTACTAAGCTTCCCTCGGACATACCCAAATTCGAGGGAAAACCAAGAGAGGATCCGATCGAACATGTTACTACCTTTCACCTATGGTGCTCTTCAAATTCCTTACACCAAGATTCGATCTGTTTAAGGCTGTTTCAATGCACCCTTACAGGGCCTGCTGTGAAATGGTATATAGAGCTACCAAGGGGGGCATTCGCTTTGTTCAATGACCTAGCAATGAATTTTATTAACCACTTCCAGCTACCAGTGCGTTATGATGTTAGTACAAAACTATTGTCAACATTTCAACAGGATAAAGCCACAGATATATCGGATCATATCCAAGAGTGGTGTAGATGGAAGAGCTTGATTAAAGCTTTTATACCACTGGAATTCCTTTTCAAATGGTTCCTTAAGTCGTTATTGCCTTATATATCCAAGGATGTTTCTACATCCAGAGTGCAAAATAAGGAACAAGCCATTTTTAGGGCGCAAGAACTGGATTTGATTTATGCTCAATCCAGTTTGTTATATGAGATCATTCCCAATGCTTCGCGTTCTAGTATCGACCCCAAAGTTAAACCTGGACCACATGCCAATGGCATTGTTGGTTGTGTGAGTGCTAAACCTATGGATTCGGTTGCAAAACAAGTCATTCAATTGTCAATCAACCAATTTGCTTAAGGACAAGCCATGGCTTCGTCTCAACCCACCCAAACGGTGAGTGCGCTTTCGGTGCAATTGTTGGACCAGAAGGGTAACCAATAATGCAGAAGGAATAAAAAGAATGGTAAGAACAATCATAAGGGTGGGAATAGGAATGAAAATGCTAATAATAATGACAAGAATGCCCGTAATGTTGGGGGGGACAAGCAAGCTAAACACAAGGTTAAATTTCCTTGCAAGTTAGGTAAGGAAGATCACCTCACTTACTTGTGCCCTCGTATCGATGAAGCCTCGAGATTCTTAGCACAGGACCCAGCTGTGCTGACTAACCCTTTACCTCACAATAAAAACATGAACTGGAGGACCCATGATCATTCTAGTGGTGATCAAGATCCACCAGAGGGTAGTGGTCGTGGTTGCATTAACATGGTGCGTGCTGCAAAAGTTGTGACCCGTGAGAAGGACTATGGTTCATCAAAACCCAACCTAGGAAAGGAACTTGATCCACCAGGCACTCTGCATATTGAAAAAACTGTGGATAAGCCTAAATTTGCACCTTGCAATCCTAAGGGAGTACTTAAGCTTTTGGGGCACAATCCTAATGCCCATGCCACCCAGAACTATTCTATTGTCAAGGATTTGGGACACACTCCTTGTGCGATGTCTGCGCTAGAAGTACTTCAGAGTTGTCCTTCACAAAGGAAGGCTTTGCTTTCTGCCCTTGGTGTGAATGATGATAATTCTTCCTCCATGATTAAATTTGAAACCGCAGGACTTCAACCTTGCTTGCCTTACTATGTGTCTCTTTTGATTCATGTAGAATGTCTCAACATGACTGTTAAGTGCACTGTGATTGGCAAAGGAGTTGCTGCTTCTTAGATGTTTTTATCGTGTTGGAAGGGTTTAGGTTCCCCTGAGTTGTCTAAATCTACGACCATGTTAACTACATTTTATGGGAGATCATTAGGCCGCATGGGATCCTTCCTTCCCTTAAGTTCCGTTTGGGAGGGAAGACCGTTGCGATAGAGGTCAAGGTGGTTGATGCGTCCCTTGAATACAATATCTTGTTGGGTAGGAATTGGATGTATAGTATGCAAGTCGTATCTTATTCACTATTTCGCATTGTATGCTTTCCATTTAATGGGAAGATAGTTACTATTGATCAAACGTCATTCAAGAATCCATCAGTTACCACATCTTCGGGAGCTTCAATCCTGATTGTAGAGCACTCTCAGATGACAACTAGGAGTGTGGGTGTGGGCATGTATCCATCCCTCATGGGAAGCTTTAATTTTCCCACACCTATCCTTATGATAGGGTCTTGTTTTGGTGAGGCTTTGACATCTATGAGATCGGTGTCTTTTCACATGAGTCATATGGAAGATCCTTGGATTCTTCCTACACCAAATAATTCGAGTGAGCCCATCGTGAGAGACGTGTCGTTGCCTGAAACTATGGTAGCTTATCAAGCTAATATTGGATGTGTTGCAGATCCTAGTCCATCCTCTTCGCAGACAGAGGAGGAGGGCCCATATGTACTGCTTGCATGGGCAGTACAGTATTCTCATGTGCATGACTGCCTTGATAGTGTTTTTCCTTTAGACGAAGCGATTATTGAGGCCATGTCGGGCATTGAGCCACCATGGGGAGAGTTGCATCATAGATCTTCCTTTCTTCCTGAGCTTGACTACTTGGAGAATGAAGACTTTAGGGAGGTTCTTAGTGAGAGAATTGGTAGTCCCATGGTTCCATTAAGCTCTCCTGGTCCGATGGCTGATGGGAACATGATAAATATATCTCCAACAATTTCTATCAATATCTCTCACGATATTGGCAGGATAGAGAATGTCTATATTGGGGCAGAATGTTCCCATGCTGAGATTCAAGAATACACCGAGCTATTTAAATAATTTTGTGATATCTTTTCTTGGTATTACGATGAAATGCCAGGTATCAACTCTCGCATTGTTGAACATGAGATTAAGACCTATCCCAATGCTAAGCCTATTCGACAATGCTTGCATGCAGTGAATCCTATGAAAGCACTTGTGATTAAGGCAAAGATAGAGAAACTATTGAAAGCCGGTTTTATCTATCCCTTTCCCTTGATGGAGTGGGTTTTAAACCCCGTTTCGGTTGATAACAAGCAGGCAACAATCTACATATGTACTGATTTACATGATTTGAATCGTGCCTGTACTAAGGACAATTTCCCCACACCATTTATTGATCATATTTTGGATGAGTGTACGGGTAGCGAGGTTTTTTCCTTTATGGACAGATTTTCTGGATATAATCAGATACAAATTAAACCTGAGGACCAACATAAGACCGCATTTATTTATCCTTGGGAAACTTTTGCATATCGAAAAATGCCTTTTGGCCTTAAGAACGCCGGAGCTACTTTTTAGCGGGCTATGACCGTGATCTTCCACGATCTCAAATCGATTATCGAAGTGTTTTTGGATGACCTTGCTGCTCATTCTCGTATGAGAATGCGTCATTCCTATCATTTGAGATTGGTATTCGAAAGGTGCCGCCATTATATGGTCAGGTTAAATCCTCACAAGTGCATCTTTTGCGTGAAGTCTGGTCGCTTATTAGGATTCATCATTTCTAAAGAGTGTATAAGAGTCGACCCTTTGAAGGTTGAGCCAAACTTCAGTTGTCTCCCCTAAAAAAAATTCGTCATCTTCAATGTTTGCAAGGCATGGCAAACTTCTTACGAAGATTCACTGTCAATTTTTCCAATTTGACTAGAGGCTTCATGCATCTTTTGAAGAAGGACACCACCTTTTATTGGGATGAGAAAGCCCACGATTCCTTTGATGCTCTCAAGTGAGCCCTAGCATCGGCCTCGGTGATTAGTCCCCCAGACTATAGCCGTGATTTTCTACTTTATGTGGCCGCGTCCATGGAGACGATTGGTATGGTTTTGGTTCAAGAGGATGAGGAGCTCCAAGAGCATGTCATATACTATCTGGGCCAGAATCTTATTGAAACGGAGATCCATTATTCCCATGTTGAGAAGCTTGCCTTAGCTACTGTACATGCGGTTCAATGGTTGAGACATTATATTCTCCTTCGCCAGACCTTGGTTGTAGCCCATGTCAATCCATTTTAATTCATCCTCACTCGAAGGATGATTGGGGGAAAATATAATAAATGGATTGTCATCTTGGAAGAATTCGATCTCGAGTTTGTTTTAGCAAAATCGAAGAAATTGTTAATTTTTGTAGAGCTTATATCAGATTTCCGAAGCCGAGGAGTTGGTTTGTGAAGATACGTTTATTCATGAGCACATCTTCTTAATCTCAACCTTAGACCCATGGTATGGGGATATCATTATATATTTACAAACATTGAAAGTCCCTACTCACCTCTCATGGGATGAACGACGACGGTTACGTCATGTGTCTAAGAATTAAATCATAGTGGATAACACTTTGTATCGCCATGGGGTAGATTCCATTTTACGACGTTGTTTAACTCATGAAGAGGTTGAGGTAGTGCTAAATGATTGTCATGGAGGGGCATGTGGTGGTCATTTATCTAGGCTTTCTACAGCCCCAAAAATCTTAAGAGTGGGTTATTTCTGGCCGTCGATCTTTAAAGATTGTGTATATGCGGTCAAGAGGTTCCATCCTTGCCAGGTGTTTGCACATAATATGCGCTCAAAACCTACCCTGTTACATCCCATCATCACCACCGGTCCCTTCACCAAGTGGGGGCTAGATTTTATGGATTGCAACCCAACTTCCATTAGGGGGCATCATCATATCATAGTGGCTATTGACTAATTCATGAAATGGACTGAGGTTATTCCTATATTTAAATCTGAGGGTGAGACAGCCGTGCACTTCCTATTCAACCAGATTATTACTTGGTTCAGGATTCCGAAAGAGCTTGTCACTGACCATGGCTCGCACTTTCAAAATCATATGATGGAAGAGTTGGCATCAAAGTTAGGGAATAAACAAGAGCATTCCTCCTCTTACTACCCTCAAGTGAATGGACATGTACAAGCAGTGAACAAATCACTCAAATCCATTCTCCAATGAACCATTGCACAAATCAAGAATAATTGGCACATTATGTTATATCCTAATTTGTGGGATTATAGAACTGCTATTAAGACTGCCATGGGTTTTTCTCCATATCAATTTGTACATGGAGTGGAATCTGTATTTTCGGTTGAGTGCAAGATTCCTTCTTTGAAGCTAGCCATAGAGCTCTTACCAAACACTTCCCCGTTGGAGGAGCGTTTGGTCCACCTTGAGCAACTTGATTAGAAGCGTCGAGATGCCTTGGTGGCTCTAGAAGTAAATAAGCATCATGTAAAGGTCCAGTACAATAAGTCTGTCCATCCAAGGAGGTTTAGTGAGGGAGACTTGGTCCTTTTGTGGGATCAACCGAAAGAACCCTTGGGGGTAGGATAGTTTAACCCCATGTGGCATGGTCCTTACATCGTCAAATGTGTGTTAGAGAAGGGTGCTTATGAGTTAGTGGATTATGAGGGAACAACCTTGGTGGAACATAGAAATGGGCTCTATCTCAAAAAGTACTATGCATAATTTTCAGCCACGGCTGGTTATTGTATATTATTGTACAATTTTGCATAGGTAGGTCTTTTTCTTATGGTGATTGGTTTTGTAATTAGTTTCTGTTTCTTTTGGCAGATGTCAATGGAATCTTCCACCTTCATAGGATTCGTGGATGGTGCGAGTTGTCACACTCAACACTCAACCTCTACTGCCTGGGTGATTTATACTCCTATGGGTCAGGTATTGTCTTCAGAATGTGTATGTTTACGGCCATCTTCAAACAAGGTTGCTGAGTATAGTGTTGTTATTGAGCTTCTACAAGATGCCATTTTACATGGCATTCTCTCTCTTGAGGTATGTCTTGATTCAGAGTTAGTAGTGTCACAACTTAATGGTTTGTACCATGTTAGAGATCCGACATGTTTAAGAAGATTCTTATGTGTGAGATTATTAGAACGACAATTTGACAATATAACATACATACATATTCCAAGAATTAATAAACAAGTTGTTGAGTCATATGTTATATTGACATTTGTTTCATAGACAATAAGCTCATCACAAACATAAATTTTTACACATGTAAATAAATAAACCAATCATCATAAAAGTTTGTATAAACATCCAAAATGTGGTAATACATAGTGTCATAATACAAAAATGGGGCTCTCAAGCCACCAAAATATAATACACAGCAGTACAAAAAGTATCACTACGGGGTATATAAGCCTGTAGAGGAGGAGGGGGGTTGTGACCGTGGAATTTCACTAAGGCTCTAGCTAGTCGTCGAAATAGCTGCACCAATGCTCATGGTACACCCACCACCTGGCGCTGCATGGCTTCAGGCAAGTCCTTGACTTATGCCATGGGTACTCTGTGTGTAAATCTCACGAAGTTGGTATGAATGCTTTGGATCATTCGCTCCGCATCCACACCTGTGATATCGTCTCCTCTTCCCCTTCGTCTATGACAAGGGAAGCCTTCAGGATACCATGGTCCCACATCTGCATGGATATGGTATATTTCACTATGTATTGTCACCAAAAACATGTATTTTGATTCCACATAATCAAAAAACACAAAAAAATTAAATAACTCAACAATTTTAAAAAGAGGGTCGAGATTCGTTAACTATGTCACCATATGCCGATCCTAGTGGTAGAGGCATGTCTGGGTCCCCCCAGAAATCTATCCCCGCATAGGGGTAGTCATCGATGGAAACTATCTGTCGTTGCCACCATGGAAGGAAATCAAATGGATTGGGGTTGGACACCCTACCTCCACCCAGTCTGCGCATCGTATCCACCGAACATCGTTGGGATGAATCTCAAACTCCGTGTAGAGGAACGTTAACTCTAGGGCTCAATCCTGGAACACGCTCAAAGAAAAACATGCTCAGTATGCTGCTGAAACCGAAGTTTCACATTCTGCCCATCTTGCACTCACTGAGCTGGTATTTCATGTTGCCTAGTAGCGTAATGCTCCAATCATATACCATGGGTCTCATGCACTCCACTGCATACAACATCAGAGGCCATGAGACCTGGTGGAGTGAATCCAAGCTTACTATCCTACCCAATGTCATTAGGATTTCCTTTAGGCCCAGCACCTTTATGGAGTTAGTTGGGATCTGACTCCCCACCTTCTCCGTGTCTGGATAGCAGTACACCGCAATGTACTCATCTATAGTCAACCCACCTTTGGGCCCACGAGAACATAGGTTCACCACTTCCCCCCATCGGGAAAGTCCAGTAATAAAGTATATGTCCTCCACTTCTATGGGGAGGGACATCCTATCTATCTAGAATGACTCTAAGTTTGGATCCCAGTAGTCCACTAACATCTACAATAGTCCTGATTTGGCTCTTAAGCCACCAAGACACCAAAATTTCTAAATCCCATATGCACGTAACGCTTGTTGAGCCATTAAATCTTCCCTTACTGCCTCTTCTACATCACGATGTTCATGTTCTCTCCATTCTAGGACCATCCTGCACATAAAATTTGAGTTTTGTCCATTAGAATACTTAAAAAACATTGAGCGCGGCCACATAGGAGATTGTTTTCCAAACAGCCACATATGTATGTGACTTTGAGGGCGTTTTCTACATATATCTAGCCCTATATGCCGAAAAACCCTTGATTGTTGTGTGGGCTGTGGAGCGTATCTTAGAATGGCCTAGAAATCCAAATACACCATGGAATTTGATGAAATTTGCATCAAAATGAAAGAGTAGAGCATGGGTAAGTATCTAGAAGAAACGATAGTGGATTCCTCCGATTGGATCTCTTGGAATTCACTGTTGAAGTTCTGAGCTCAAATGGGTAAAAGTTTCAAATATTTTATAATGTTTTGAATTTTTTACTATTTTTCAAAAAATTTCAATTTTTTGAAAATTTTTACCCCCTTTCCTATAGTTTGGACCATTTCTAATCCTTTTGGACCATTTTTGAACTAATTTATCATGTAGGAGACCTTTTTGAGTGTCGTTTCAGCCGTTGGATTGACCTGTTCGTTCCGATTTTAGGTATCATGTCTAAACTAGCATATAGGTTAGGTTTCATCACTGTTTGCATTTTGCATGACCTTATGACCATTTCATTATAGCCTTAGGTATGAACCCACTCTATTATGTCACGGAACCTTCTTGTTGTTTTAAAAGTGGCATGTTATGAGTGGTAGAGCTTGACCTTACATGGGTACCCTATTTAGCGCCTTATTTGCATTTGGTGCCCATGCTGACATTGTGTCCCTTAGGGTGTGGGAGTCCATTGTATAGTATTGCCATGACATTTCACAAGAGCCTCATACTCTTATTGATCTTTTGCTGGCCTATTTGCCTCAGGACTCCCTTGTCTCAAGTTGTAATTGTATTATCATGAGCTTTTCCTACCTTATTGAGCCTTACGTCAGCTTCCCTAACATTGACTTTCATCCATATAGCCTGAGCTTATCTCACATCTAGCCATGCAGAGCCAATTTATATATCCTTTGCAGCTTGATTCCCTATTTTAACCAGGAGGGGATTTTCCCCCGAGTGTCGCTATCCTACACATATATCCTTGCATTGAGCATAGTTATGTTCCATTGTTTGGAACTAGCTTGTTTTCCCATATGACACTTGTCTCCTCCTAGTCTGTAACTATAAATAAGTTTTATTCTTTTTCAAGCTTTTTAAATATTTGAAAAAGTCCAAAAAAAAAATCAAAAAACAAAAAATACGGACATGGAAAAATGTTATCTTTTGGTAGCTATCGAGTCATGTCGCCTTCCAATAGAGCATTGAATATCACATCCGTTGGTTGGGTTTATAGTTTTACTTTAAGAGCTATACTTGTTTTATTTGAGTTTATCTCCACCTACTGGTTAAGCTTCTAGTCCCCGTGGAGCCTCTATCAATGCCTCCTGTGTCGCAGAGATGTACCAGTTTTATCTATCGAGTCTATGCTGCCTTTATTTAGTCACCATTCACCATTATGCTCTTGTTCGAGGGAAGTTGAAACCTGAGTCGGCCATTCCTCAGTTATCTTGATTTTGCATGTTGTCCACTCCTGGTACAGTTACTGGTTCGTGCACCTTATGATCGAGTCCTCCCACATTATACAGCTTTATTGAGTACCTCATGTTGGATGATGGGGGATTCCTTAATTCCCTCCTTCCAGTGGATTTTATCCCATCAAATTCAGATCATTTATTCTGGTTTTGGAATCTAGAGTCATTTTTGAGTGCCTTAAGACTTGCAGTCATTAGTGGCAGGTTCTCTTGCCATCGACAGTTTTTGGGAATACATCAATGTCCCCTGATCAATGGATTCTCTCAAGTGTTCAACCTCAACACATCTATTCACACTTGTTAGTTTGCACTCTAGTACCTTGATTCCCATTTTCATTATCGATGGGTAATCTTGCATCTGTTAACGGTATACATCAATGACCAATAATCAGACGATGGATTACTATGTTCGACCTTGACACCTCTATTCACATAGTAGGACATGTACTCGTAGCAGTTTGTGTAGAAGACCTTCCAGATTGGTGGCATCCCTTATATGCTACCTCCTTGATCATGCCAATGTTCATGAGATTTTAGCTCTCGTGACTTGATTCCAGTATATGTCAAACATTTCCAACTATTATGGAGATCTTGATCCATTGTATATCTTCAGCCATTATGGAGATCATGATCCTTTGTATATATTCATCATGGAGATTCTGATCTATGTATATTGTACGTGGTGATGACCACTTATGTGATATTTTGTATCATGCCTATTCATGACCATTGTAATCTTATGTATCTGGGATTGCTATATGTATTTGCAGTTATGTACAGAGTTGTATCATTGTACTATGCTGATTGGGTGGATGGTCTTCCATTTGGGATCCTTCATCACTCCATTTCTGGGATGGACTTATAATGTATTTCAGCCATCATATGACCCCTCTGACCTCACACATTAAGGGGCATCTGTTATAGATGATTTTACCACACCAGGTGAATCACACTTGTATGGATTCCCCCTATCCCTCTGCAAACTCCCTAGACCCCTTGGACCATTTTTTGTCCTTTGATGTTTCCTAGACCATCCCTATATACATGTGAAAATTGCTATATGCAACTTTTAAACCCCTTATCGCGTATATACGCGGGTTTGACCCCTAAAAATACATACATCGGGATGTGTACAAAATCCAAATCCTTTTGGAGTTTTCCTTGACATGGACCCGACTCACTTGTCTCATGGCCTTCCATATGCCTTGAGATTGCTCAGATTCGACCTTTCATTACCCCATCGAAAAGCTATATAAGGAACTCTTTGGATACATTGAAGGCATAAGAGAATTGAGAGCAAAGAAACTATAGTCCATTGTTGCTAGAACTTGTGCTTGAGTCTGCATCCCTTTGTCCCTTGGAGCACTTTTGTGTTCTTCCCAAGCTTTCCTTTTGCTTTTGAGCTTGCTATAGAGAGATGGAGGATTGAGGTGGTGGAGGACCAAGTGGGAAATTCGGTTTCTCTGATTCACAAACGTGCCGACAGAGGTTGTATCCATTGTAGTCTCTGATTTTATATTAATACAAATATCTTTTCCTGTCCAATAATGTATGTTTGAATGAATATTTTATCCATGGATGATTTCAAATGCTTATACATTGTTGATTGTATATGCTAGAATAGATCTAACACCAATATATATAGTATGCTTGTATTGTTTACTTTTTTTGAGGAAGTGATTAATCAATTCAAGCTGAAGTTGGAAAGCTCAACGGGGATCTACTTCAACCGTTTGGAATAAGGTACGAGGTCTGATCCCTTAGTGTTAGATATTTGTTTTCTATTGCATATTGGAAAGGATTGATTTCTGGAGTCAAATTGTCTGTTGTGGTACCCCAAGCCATAGGAATTTCTCTCCATAACAGTTGATAATATGGACCCCCCTCGAAAAGGGGGATATGGTTGATGATATGGACCCTCCTCGAAAATGGGGATCAGGTTGATAATATGGACCCTCCTCAGAAAGGAGGAGCTAGTTGATAATGTTAACCCTCGTTGAAAGTGGGAGTAGGATGATGATGTTGTAGTGGGATTGTATCATCCTTGGACATTAGTCCTAAGATGATCCATACACTTTTGTCTTCATGAAGTGACAAGATTTCATCATCCTTAGACTTATGTCCTAAAGTGAGATGGATTAACCATCCCATAAGTGGCTCAAAATTGGATCATCCTTGGACTTATGGCCTAAAGTGAGAGGGATTAACCATCCCGTAAGTGGCTCAGGATTGCATCATCCTTGGACTTATGTCCTTAAGTAAGAGGGATTGACCACCCTGTAAGTGGCTCAGGATTGCATCATCCTTGGACTTATGTCCTAAAGTGAGAGAGATTGACCATCCCAAAAGTGGCTCAAAATTTCATCACACTTGGACTTATGTCCTCAAGTGAGAGGGATTGACCATCTCGTAAGTGGCAGGATTGCCTCATCCTTGGACTTATGTCCTAAAGTGAGAGGGAATGACCATCCCGTAAGTGGCTTAGGATTGCATCATCCTTGGACTTATGTCCTAAAGTGAGAGGGATTGACCATCCTGTAAGTGGCTCAAGATTGCATCATCCTTGGAATTATGTCCTAAAGTGAGAGGGATTGACCATCCTGTAAGTGGGTCAAGATTGCATCGTCCTTAAACCTCTGTCCAAAAGTGATATGGATTGATCATCCTGTAATTGGATCATGTGTGTTGTAGGTTATGATGCTTCTAACAATGTTGTTTATCGAAATATCAAGTATGAATATAGAGAGTAATCGATTACTAACAAGGATTGAGTGATCGAATGTTGCAAAGGATCGAGTGATCGAATGCTACAAAGGATTGAGTGATCGAGTGGTGCAAAGGATCGAGTGATCGAGTACTACAAAGGATCAAGTGATGGATTTTTGCAAAGGATTGAGTGATCAAGTGCTGCAAAGGATAGAGTGATCAAGTGTTGTAGAGGATCAAGCGATATAGTGTCACAGAAGATAAATATAAAAGATAAAGACTTAGTGCTATCGAAGATGATGTTCCAGCACTGAAGATGTTCAGTAACTGCTCCAGTTACTGATGACGGTTGAAAAATTCCAATGACGTATAAATGTATCACCTTGATGTTATTGCAAATGCTCTCTCTGTGCTCATATAGTTGATGATGTTGTTTTCAATAGAATACTCTTCTCATTAAGGGGGATTTTTGAAATATTGTAACTTCAAAGAATATTATAAATGTATTTTACTAATGTAACCCATGGGAGATGTCTTATTCATATGTCGAGATGTTACTATTGTACTTGGTCATCATAGATTCATGAGGTATAACCTCCATTATAAGTCAAGTCAATAGTACCATCTTGAATATAATATAATATTTTTTTGTGTCTTCCTAGGTGAAGTCGGCCCAGTAAGTTTTTTGGGGAAGACTTGTTAGGGTAAAAGTGAAGTGACATAAAGTGTATAAATAGAGAAGTTGTGTTCCTCATTTAAACACACACACTCACTTCTGTATAGAGGATAGGAGAGAAAGAGAGGTAGATCTGCAAGGAGGAAGAGAACATGTTTAGGGTTTTATATTTGTACTCTTGATACATCTATATATAGCAATTTTTTCTAGGTTTTCTTCCCCTTAATGGTTTCCTAGGATAAATTTGTGTCTATCTTGCGATTTTGTTTCTTTCAGTGATCTTGGATATGCTATTGTTATGAAATTGAATTTAATACTAATTATATCTAGATAAGCATATGAAATATTAACAAAGTAGAATCCTGAGGAACCAAGCCATTAGAGTGGTTGGAACAGTACCCAAGAACCGTAAACCATTAGAGTGGGTTGGTTCACCCGATATGTTCAAGAGTGAGCTGTTGGAACCAAGTTTCCATAGAATAGAAGAGGACTATGGGAATCAACAATTCATCAAATTATACAATAGATATGACCATTTACTTAATCATCAAAAAATATAATCATCATTTCTATTAATAGATTGCATCATTCAATCATACTATTACACAAACAGATCCAGACAAATAATGTCATTTAAAACAAAAAACATCGCATCATAGATCCATGTCACACATTAAATTTCATTCACCATTATATCATAGAAACAATAAGAAAGAAAAGATAAAAGAAACAACAATTAAGATCAACTCTTGTATTATCATATTACTTATGCGTAATGATTCACAGATTCAAAACAATTCACAATTCAAGATCTAGTCTTCTTCCTTTAAATCTCTCTCTAAAATATCTTCAACTACTTAAGCCTTTTTTCATACTTGCAATTATAATTCTATTTATAGGATTGCGCATTTACATTCAAGGTCCACTTCTAACTAACTCTTAACCAATTCTTAACCAAATTTACAAAATAATGACCAATATCCACAAAATATGCTCCAAAGTACAAAAAATGACATAAAATACATAAAATTGTCTAATTTTTGCCTTACACACCATATTTCACTTGTGCAATGTATTTTGCGCTTGCACATCACTCATGGTGCCATGCAACTAACTTGTCTTAAAACCCCTCCCAACAGGCCCCCAACACAATATTGTGGCTCTCCCTCAAGCCACGCTTAGCGAGACATGGTGAACTCAACAATCTTGGATTTGAAATATGCAAACTGCTACGTGATCACTCAAACCTACTCTTTGACACATTCAGTAACCTCCTCACTCACCTTGAGATCATGGTTGACAGGGTGTTCAACCATATTTGCAGCAATGTTTTTCTTTCCTTCTTGTGTGGCTTGGAGTGTAGAAACTGGTTTCACTAATAGTTGCGCTCCAATCTCCTGGAACTCATCTAATTGTGCACTGCACCACGTTTCCTTTCCCTTACACTTGCGACTCACTGTTGCAGCTCCTTTAGCTCCAACACCTTGGTGATCTGCATCATAAATGGCATTTCTTTGAGCAACGTCCTCAAGGTCACTAATTTCCCATCCACTTCTTGCAACTATGCAGCCAGTTTCTCTAGCTGTTCATCCTACACTATGCTGCCCCAAACTTGTGTAGTGGCATATGTGACTTTCTTGGCATCTTGCTCTAACTCATCAAGCTGTGTGACTGGCCCTTCTATCTCGTCCTTCTGTGCAGCTATCTGCTATGGTGGTGTGGAGGGGTGTATCAAAGCATCCAAAATGTTGGTTTTGCTTTTTAGTTGCTCAATAACAACTCCAAGTTTCTTCTCTCTTTCTACAGCATCCAGCTTTGCGGTGCTCTCCAATACATGCTGACAGGAATCTGTGACTACCACTTCAACTCCTCATGTGCTTTCTTGAAAACCTTTATCTCTTGTCCCTTGTCCTCGGTCAACTTCTCCTTGGCTCGATGTAATTATTCTATCTCTTTTTGCATTGCTTCTTCTTTCTCTTGTGACCGCAAGTACTGGTCGTTCATATTCTTCTCCCTATCGGCTAACTCCTGGTTGTCAACCTGTTGTATGTGTACTAAAGTCTGGGTAGAAAATTTGTTGATGCCCAATGCAACATTTTGCAGCTGCCGCAAGGAGATATTCAAGTCCTCTCGTCCAGCATCAATCGCATTTAGGGGAATTTGAACATTGATGTCAATGCAACATTTTGCAGCTGCTACATGGAGGTATTCAAGTCCTCCCATCCGGCATCAATCAGAGTCGGGGGAATTTGAATATTCCTGTCCCATGCCTCAGTGCTGATTGAGGTGTACTCCTACACAGATGTGCTCTCTGGAACTTGTTTGAAAACAACATTGTAAACATAATCCAATTTATCTCTTACCTAGGTAAACCCTTCTTGTGTTGATTTGTTCATTTCTTTTGCAGATGTATCAGTCCCATCAGTAACAACCTTGACAAGTCTGTATAGTTTTGCTTCCATTACCGATACGGTGTTGTTGATCATAGCCTAATCCATGTGCCTCTTTGATCTTATTTCCTGAAGTATGTGTTGTGCTTCTGGGTAAACAAGTGTCTCTATCAAAAATTCATCATCCTATTGTTGGTCGTCTTTGTGCATTGGATCTTCAAGTGAATCCACCATTTTCTGTTGAAGCTTTTGCTATACTAATCGGCTCTCTCCATTCCGCGGGCCATCCATTAATCACTACCTCCAACTCTGCATCAAACACCTTGTACCTCATTGGTATCCATTTTTTGGTGGGGTCTTGCCATGCATGAACATAAAAAGTGTGAGGTCCAATTACAAAATGCGCAATCCTCCAATACTTTGTCGCCCTCCGATACTTTGTCGTGGATTTTTCTGTCAGTCATGGAAATTTTTTCGTTCCCTCCTAGAGTGCTTCCTAGTAGATCCAAAATTGGATTGAGCAATCTAATTCTCTCTCTGCGTCCTTAACCCACCATAATTTCTGATATCTGGCACACCTGTACACATCTACTTCTTTGACATTGATCCCTTGGTAGTCCTTCGGTTCCATCCAAGCTACCAGCACAATCAAAATGAGGATCCAACTGTATGTAAATGATCTTGCACTCACCTGTGTGGCCTTTGCATCCTCCACTAGATGGTTCATAAAAAAAGGGACCAATTCATTTGTGTGCCTTGCACACATAACTCAACACATGCAACCACCCCAGAATTACATTGAACCAGGCGGTTATTCCTTACTAATTTACTAGCCAAAATCCTAGCACCAATACGGATCACCCGATCATTTATGCTATCAATGCGGTAGGTTATCCCATCATGCTCTAGAGAATAGGGCTTCTTTAGAGTCATTTCCAGCTTTTTGTCATTATATATTCCTTGGATATACTATGAGGGCTCTGGCCCATGTTTGGGTAGCCCCGTTATTGCTGAAATCAATTCCACCATGATGACAACTGGATAATCTAGCTATACATACCCACCATGAAAACATACCAAAAGTTGTTTCGCACATGAATTCACCTCAGTTGGCCACCCAAAAGTGCGATATATTGATCAACCCAAGTAATCCATGTCTGTCTAGTCCTCTTGCCCAATCCTGTAGAATGCACTCTATCAGGGCACCTTCTACTGATATTATTGGTTGATACGGCTCCTTCCTGGCATCCTCTAATGAAAATAGGTTGTGTTCTTCGTACCTCAACTGCATCAGTGTAGGAATAATATCAGAAGTGCATACCATCCCTTGTGGTATCGTCAACATCCTGATTTGGTATCTCTGATTCTTTGTGGGATTCATGGCCTACGCACTAGGTCAACTAGGAGGGATGTATCCAGAGATGTCCTTAATAGATACCCCTGCTCTAGCAATAGAATCCATAAATTCAGGGCTTGATGACCCCATCTATGGTTTTTATTCTCCATGCACCCTTGTGGTTGTTCTGGTCCATCACTTCTTTGATACTAGGGAGATAGGATTATGTGCCTTCCTTTTCATTGATGAGCCAACTTGCATACTGGTGATTTCTTCCTCAATTGCAACTAGTCTAAGTGGTGAACCTCACTCATTCAAAATATCAACAGTGTCTGGGTTTCTTTGCATATTGTACCAATTCCCTTGTCAAATTACTAAGCTCACACCCTCTCTGGTCTTAGCGACTTTCTTATTCTTTGCAACTTTTCTCAACAGCTCTCAGAACAACTTGGTAACTATGCAACTCAATGTAATTCAGTTCTGCACTATGGTGTCTTCCAACCATAGAAAGTTTCTTCTTATATTGCCAAATCAAATCATACTTCATCATGAGGATGTCAATTTGATCATCATGACCAAATCATTCATTAACTACCTGAATCTGCCTTCGATTCTTCCAACTCATCGGTTGGATTTGACATCATTACACATCACTTCCATGAGTGCCATCAGTTAACTACTTTAACTATCTTTATTGATTACTGATGTGATGTCTACCTGCAGCCCTACGGCTATCGTAGAATGAACTCCTACTTTCTATTGAAATATTGTAACTTCAAAGAATATTCTATATATATCTTTTTTTGGTCCCTGATGGTCCTACCGGGAGAACCACTTGTATTACATTGTACCCCGATGCACCTGTTAGTTTTTCATCACATTAAGCTAGCATTATGATCTTAGGATCTTTTCACTGAGATAATAACAAGCACAGCAATAAAACACAAGCACATCATAAGAGACAAGAGACACAAAGAGTTTTCCTCGGGGAAACCATAAAGGAGAAAACCCCGCAACTTCCTCTAAGATAGAATCAACACCAAAATAGTAAGAGATCTCCCAAAATAGCAGTAGTCTTCTGTCTTCTGTCTAGCCACAAGATTTCCTTCTTCAAAAGTGCACCACACTTGAGAGAGCAAGTGATGTCTTTTACAAGTGATAAATAGAGAGACTCTCACTCTCTATTTATATTCATCCGATTACTTGAATTGCATTTTCACACGTAGGCTCAACCTAATAATTACTACTCGAGCCTACACCTTAATTAGTGTATAATAAATCACGTGCCCCAAAACTGTGGGGACTTACCTAATGACTTGACATGACTTGTTTACATTATTAATCCTCCCGATCGGAACATTGAGGCATGACCACATGACTCAAATACATAATAGAAACATCCTGGAATAAACATCGGATTACAATACATAAGATACATAGAAGAATACATTCTGAAGTTACATATACATCAACACTCCCTCTTAACTAGGAAGGTATTCTTTCGACACAATTTTCAGCACTGGTCTTCTTCTCTGTATCAACTGGATCATCTCGTCTTCAATTCATCTTCATCTTCAAGTCATCTTCGTCTTCAAGTCATCTTCATCTTCAAGTCATCATCGGATCTGGATCATCTCTCGATCTAGATCATCATCGAACATCATCACTAGATCTGGATCATCTCTCGATCTGGATCATCATCACTGGATCATCATTACTGGATCTAGATCATCACTCGATCTGGATCAACACTGGTGCTATCTCATGATTCTTCTCTTCATAGGAAGTTCTACAGAGCTAGCCTTTTTTCATGCTGGTTGTAGGCCTACCCTCATGTAGGTCTTCTCCCAACACTTATATCTGACCTGCTCGTCAGAAAGGCACGCCCAGCACTCACATCTGATCATGTAGTAAACTACAATCCCATCAGAAAGGCCCAACACTCACATTCACCGGTATGATAGGACACACCTACTATCATCTATGAAATGGCTCAGCACTTACAACCACCAGCATGATAGTACACACCTACTATCATCTGTGGAAAGGCACAACGCTCACATGCACCAGCATGGTAGGACACACCTACTACCATCTGTGGAAAGGCTCAGCACTTATAATCACCAGCATGGTAGGACACACCTACTACCATCTGTGAAAAGGCTCTGCACTTACAATCACCAGCATGGTAGGACACACCTACTACCATCTGTGAAATGGCACTGCACTTACAGTCACCAGCATGATAGGACACACCTCCTATCATCTTTGAAATGGCACAGCACTTACAGTCACCAGCATGATAGGACACACCTACTATCATCTGTGACAAGGCTTAGCACTTACATCCATCCAGGCGGGAACACATCCTGCTCACAATGATGGAAGGGCATGCACTCATATCTGATCATGAGGGGAACAAATCCCAACAATCATATCAGAATGGCCCCCAGTCCTCCTCGACTAAGCTACCTGGTAACTGACCAGGCGCCTCCATTCTCCTAGAGAATGGCAGTTGCCCTTACATCTGACCTGCTCGTCGAAATGGCCAACACTCACATCTGACATGGAAGGAACTTAATCCTTTATCCATGAACAGAATGGTTCAGCCCTTACATCTGATCAAGTGGGAACACATCCCTCTATCACATCAGAATGGCTACTCAGTTCTTATACTGAGTGTTCCTGGTAACTGACCAGGTGCCTCCATTCCTAGAATGACAATTTCCCTTACATCTGTCCTGCTCAACAGAATGGCTAGCAATCATATCTGACATGGAAGGGAGCAACCCTACCACCATGAAAGAATGGCTCAGCCCTTTTATCTGACCTACTCGACAGAATGGCTATGGATCTCAGCACTCATATCTGACATGGAAGGAACCAATCCTCTCACCATGACAGAATGGCTTAGCCCTTACATTTGACCATGGAAGGAACCAATCCTCTCACCATGTCAGAATGGATATGGGTCTCATCACTTTCTCTGGGAGGAAGCCTCGATCTAGAGAACACCAAGTCTCTCTCTGAAGTACTCAAACTTCAGCCTAGCCAATGGATTCGTCAATACATCAGCTATATGTTCCTCCGTCGCAACATACAGGAGCTTCACTACTCCTCTCTGCACCATATCCTTGATATAGTGATACTTGATCTCGATATGCTTCGACTTGTCATGGAACACTTGATTCTCTGACAACTTCATGCAACTCTAGTTGTCACAATGTATACAAGTAGCATCCAACTGGAGATCAAATATATCAGACAGTAGCTTCCACAACCACACATCCTCACAACTAGCTGAACAAGCTGCGACATACTCTACTTCAGCTGTACTCAGTGCCACACAGGATTGCTTCCTGCTAAACCAAGAGATCACACCTGATCCCATACTGAAGCAACATCCCGATGTACTCTTCCTGTTGATGGCACTACCTGCCCAATCTGAATCAACATAACCCTCCAGGTTAATCTTCTGATTCGCATCATACTTGAGCCCATAATCAATTGTACTCTTCAGGTACCTCAGAATATGCTTTGTAGCAATCAAGTGAACACTTCTCGAATCTGTCAAGTATAGGCTCAAGGTGTTCACAGCAAAGCAAATGTCTGGTCTCGTGTTTGTCAGGTACATCAATGACCCAGTCATTTGACGATACATCGTAGCATCAACTGTCTCTGATGAAGCATCAATTAATAGCTTCCATGTTCGATGCCATAGGTGTGGTCATGCAATACATCATCCTGAACCTCTTCAGGATCTCTACTGCATACTTCCCTTATCCAAGGAAGATTCCATCTGTACTCTGCCACACCTCCATACCTAGAATAGTAGTGCATCGACACATAATAGCAGCATCACTAGTCTTACACCTTCAACCTTGAATCAAAGGTTGGAATCCACTTTACTCTCAGTAAATCTTAGAATCATCAGTAATTTTCCCATCCTGTCGTACCATTTTGAACCTCAGGATATTCTGCAATCACTCCCTCTGAAGCGGAGCATCATACTCCCTCTGTCTTCCGTACTCTATGCACTGAAACATTCTATACTAGAGTGACAAGTAGTATCCATCTAAGATCACTCGATACTAAGATCCTCTATCTTGAACTTCTTCAAAAATTCATCTTGCACCCATCTGTGAGCTTGTCATCCTCTATCAACCGTGTGGCAAAGGTTAAGATATTCATCAAGCTCATCATGTATGCGTTATCCCATGGGTGTCTTCTGAACTCGTACAAAGCCTTCTTTCATTTGCACACATGATTATGCATGTCATGTGACTTCACTTCTATTAGCTGTAAATGTTTCTTTGTATACTATGCCTTCTCTTCATGAGAAGCCTCATGCTACGAATGTTGCTTTGTATCCCACAATGTTTCCATCTACTGCATGATGGAACTATGAACTTCTCTTCAGGTCTCGATACTACGCCCAGACATCATTCTTCTTGAACTGATCTTCCCTTTCTTCTTGGTGGCTGGAAGGTTCTGCATCAATGATGTCACTGCACTCGTCATATTATTCTTTGTCTTTGAACTTTCGTCACTTGTTCTTCGAAACAAGTCTTCATTCTTCTTTGCTTGTAGGCGATTATGTATGCAATTTTTCCTACAAGTCAAATGCAATTGTATGGTTAGAAACATTTCATAAGGAATATTTATACTGGCAAACACTTATGCATAAATATATGATCATGCAACTACTTTAGACAATACAACATTCATCCATATCTCATTGAAACTTTCTAGATGCTTTCCATCTCTACCAGGACAACATTGAGATTGTGCACTAATCCAATATGTCAGCAAAGAGGTTTCATTCCAGATAAGTAGCAATGGAGAATTTGTATAGCCCCATGAGCTACTTACCCATCACATTCATATTAGTAGTATTTTGTCATTAATGCAAACATCTTATCATGCATAACACAATAACTGAATATAAACAAATGCATAACAAAATAATATAATGAAATGACAATTGAATACTTATCTTTATTTTTTTTGAGGGTAGACTCCTTCTTGAGCCTTCAGCTCCATCGTCTTCTTCATTCATAATAGCATCGTTTCTTATCCAAAAGCTAAGGTGGATAAGAAATTCTTCAAGAGTTGAGTTCTTCATATTCCTCATTGATTGAGGGATCTTCTTTGGATGGCGATATCTTGATCTTCAATTGCTCCCATATTCTCTTCTCTTCTTATGATTCAAGCTTCTTCTTCTACCCAAATTTTGCTGAAAGTAAACAATTCCTTCTGGAACACATTCCTTGAATGAATTCCACGATCCTGGGAGGCCATTCAAGGTGGCCATCATCACTTCTGCATTCTTCACTTTTTCTTTAACCGCTTCAAGTTGTTCTTGATTTGAGAGACTCTTATGTCTGCATGGTCTCTGCATTCTAGATATTCACATTCTTCAACTGGATTCTTTAGGTCTTATTCTGTTTTTTGTTCTTCCCTTCAAATAGCTTGAAATTATGTTCTTCCATTCTGCAACCCCATTCTGTTGTGGATTATAAGGAGTTGACAACTCCCCCTGCTTCTTTGCATAGCTCTTCGAATTCATTCGAAGTGAATTCTCCACCATTATCTGATCGAATGGTCTTGATCTTCTTTTCAGTATGGTTCTTGATCAAGGATTTGAATTCCTTGAACTTGCTGAACACTTCATCTTTGTTTTTCATAAAGTAAATCCATGTCTTTCTAGAAAAATCATCAATAAAAGAAACATAGTATCCATACTCGCTTAGTGAGTTTGATGACATTGGACCGCATACATCAGAGTGGATGATTTCTAGAATTCCTTTGGATTTGCTTTTGCTGCTAGGAAATGTCTTCTTTGTATTCTTCCCTTTCGCACATCCTTTGTAAACTCCATCATGCTTTGCTTGGAATGCAATAGGTAGTGCTCTGTAGTGCACATGTGCAAGCTTTCTATGCCAAAGCTCATTTGGCTCTACCGTATCATGGATCAAGGCTTGTTCTGGATGACCCTTCAATTTGTACAAGCCTCCTTCTTGTTCTCCAATCACTACCGCATCATCAATTTTCTTTCCTTTTGGCCACATGATTACTTTACCATCGATGAATGCAACCCACATTCCTTTTGCATCCAAGGCTGAAATGGATAGAATATTCTTCTTAAGTCCTGGAACAAACAATACTTCTTTCATTGTTAGAGACTTACCAGAGTCTAGCTTGTATGAATATTCCCCACTACATTTTATTGGATATTGGTAGTCATCTCCTACTCTCACCTTGTGAGGTGATTCATGTTCTGACAGTCTTACAAATGACTCCTTGAATCCCATCATATGTTTGGAATCTCCACTGTCTATAAGCCAATCATCACTTCCATGAGTAATGTTACCTATGAGAGCTGATATCAGAACATATTCATTCTTGCTTGAAGAATCTTCACTTTCATATCTGGATCTCTTTCTGGATAGTTCATCATCCTCTGTAGCATGATCATGATGTCTTCTTTGGCCTTGACCAATTTCTTCTTGTGAAAGGCTTCTAACCTCGTCTCCCTCTGAAACTGGAACCTCCATACTCATGTAGGTGTCCAATCCATTTTCTTCAGAGAGATCATATACTTCCAGGCTTGCAAGTTGTCAACTTGCGCAAGCTTTTCACCAAGATGATGTGATATATCATATTGAAATGAGAACATCAAATGGAAATAGCAAAGGATTAGATCTTACCGATTTGAGGTGTCCGTCCTTGTCCTGGAGTTCGTTGATCTAGGGTTTGTCACAGAAACCCTAATTTTCAAAACATGGAATCTTTTAGATTTGATTGGACAAATAGATAGATCTCTTCAAATGGATCTGTCCAATGTACTCCTTTTCTAAAAACAGTGGAGGGAAGCTCCCGGAACAGGAAGCCCTAATTTTCCAATTTCTTCTGCAGAAATGCCTGTTACTGTTTCTGTGATATCTCCAAAATTACTTCTCTTCTATGTCTGAAATTTCACACTGAGGTAACCATGCAAGTCCCTAATCCAACACCTCAGGTTTCATTAACACCTCAGGTTTCATTAGAATTGGTTTCACCATTTGGGATTTATGATCCTTTTCCCAAGGTGACCTGTTACAGGACTGTTCAAAACAGCGAAGTTGTACGGCATGCCATGTTTCACTGGTTCATCTTCTGAGTCTGATATTTGGACCACCAAAATTAAATTCCGTGCCCTTTCTAGAACATCTTTATGAATTCCATTTGGCCCTCTGTAGCTCAAGATATTGCAGATCTCCCCAGATGTCATGTTCAGGGATGAATTCTGGAAGAGGCTGGAACCCTAACTTGGAGAGATCATATCTCCTGGAGTACAGTGAATATGAGTCTGATTTTCGGACACAGGCTTCATCAGGATTTTATATTTGGGCCATGAAATTTTCAGCTTCTGATACTTCTCCAATCTCAGAATATAGCGACTGTACCAAAACTTAACAGTTTTAGTATTTAGGGTTTCTCCTAGCTCAGGGTCAAGCTAGGGTTTGAATTTCCTGGAGTTTCACCCCACCAAATTTCTTGATCCAGGTCTCTAAACTTCATTTTTGATGAGGAGAATAACCCTATTCTGGTCTCACTCAAAAATTCCTCTTCTGTAGAAAGCCCTAAATTCTGCATCGAAGACTGATAAAGCTCAGAATCAAATTCCGCATCGACATAAAGATGCGCCCTAAGGAGGAGAGTTGTTCCACCTTAATTTTGCTAAAAATATATGGAGGAAGGTCCACAAACTAGGAATCCCTAGTTTTTGTAGCTGCATAATGTCTTCTTCTCAGGTTAGCTCTGATACCATGTTAGTTTTTCATCACATTAAGCTAGCATTATGATCTTAGGATCTTTTCACTGAGAGAATAACAAGCACAGCAATAAAACACAAGCACATCATAAAAGACAAGAGACACAAATATTTTTCCTCGGGGAAACCATAAAGGAGAAAACCCTGCAACTTCCTCTAAGATAGAATCAACACCAAAACAGTAAGAGATCTCCCAAAACAGCAGTAGTCTTCTATCTTCTGTCTAGCCATAAGATTTCATTCTTCAAAAGTGCGCCACACTTGAGAGAGCAAGTGATGTCTTTTACAAGTGATAAATAGAGAGACTCTCACTCTCTATTTATATTCATCCGATTACT